>JAPKLX010000327.1:39596-63712 GCA_026898415.1 Leonotis leonurus | reverse complement strand
CATTGCCATGGCAGCTTCTTATCCTACTGCTGTGGAGTGTTGAAATTCATATATATATTGTTGTGATAATGTATATAGGGAAAAGAAGATGTAAACTGTAAATTGTCTTCATGTTAATTTCAAGAATTTACTCTCTCCATCCATGAAAATGGTTTACGGTTTGACCCGGCACGGATTTTAATATTGTGTTTTTAGTGGAGTTATGGTCCCACTTTATATATTGTTTTAAATTGGTTGTGAGTAGTTAGTGGAGTTTGGATCCCACTTAAAGTATTGTTTTAAATTGAGTTGTGTGTGGTGGAAGTGGTGGGTCCACTTGCTATAAAAGGAAAGTTTCAAATGTAAACCATTTTCGTGGACAACCCAAAATGGCAAAACGTAAATCATTTTGGTGGACGGTGAGAATATGATGTAAAAATTACTATTATAAATATAATGAATGCTAATAGTTATTGTGAAGATTCTTGATTACAAAAGTTATATACTCCTTAGAGTTTAATGGTTATGAAATAGTGAAGAAGAGAGATTGAGATGCAGAACTTTTTGACGGCGAGTTGTGCCGCCGTACTCACTAGACGATAGAGATGCACGTCTGTGACAAGTGAGAGAGAGGAAAGTGCACATAAATTGAGAAAGATGAAGCGAAGAAGATTGGGTGATTTTAGGAAAATTTGTGATTTAAAAATAATGTTTCAACATATTCAATTGTAACCCACCAATTTGGATAGTTTCAAAATATGGGTATAATAGTGAAATTAGCGTGGGCCTTCCATTTAGTATGGCCCAATAGGTTATAAGAAATAGGCTACCAAACATTTATTTAATCTACTTAAATCTGTGGGCCTTCCATTTAGTATGGCCCAATAGGTTATAAAAAATAGGCTACCAAACATTTATTTAATCTACTTAAATCTGTTTAACCTGTCCAAACTAGGCTACCTAATTATTTTAAAATTGATGTTCACATAAGATGAGATTCGACTTATAAGATACTACAAATCTTAATCCACCGTTGAGTTTATGGAATTATTAATTGAAATTTTTACTACCCGAGTCAATAACATGATTTTATGGTCTTCTTAATGGGACGAATATCAAGACTTAGTCCTTCCGGTTTTTCAAAATGTTAATCCGTCCGTCTCAACGAGCATGACACAAAATTTTTGGGCACGGTTAATAAGGAGAGTGTATAAAGTAGTGTAAGAGTGATAAATGTGGTAGGGTACACACCTTTTTAAAGGGATAATTTTTAATTCCTCCGTCTCAGTAAGCATGACACAATTTATAATCAAATTAGTGTATTAAAATAATAATTGTGACAAATTTAATGAGACAGAGATAGTACTATTTTAGGAATGTGTCAGCTCAATGGGACACTCAAATAAGATAATTGTGTCAAGCTTAGTGAGACGGAAGAGTACTAAAGATTTTTTTTCTCCCCCACCTAAATTACAAGTATTTTTCTTTTTGTAATTTATATATATGTTGTATTTTATTATTTAGTAGATGTCATGTTTTAATGTTCTGATTTTTTTTTCTATAATTTGTAACACATTTGTAAATTGTAAATTAAATTTATAGAAATGTTATTTGTACCCTTTTATTTTAGTTTTTACCAAATTCAATATAGTAATTATATTAATTAGAAACACAGTATTATTCAAAGTCAGGTTGTTAATTGGGCCTGCTATTGGGCTGTAGGTGATCTGAGTCATTTAGCTTTTGGGCTTAAAAGGTACAAGGTTTAACAACCGTTTCTTGATGGTCATTTTGTTACTGCATTTTTCTGAGTTGTTGGGTCTTGGATTGATGTTTAATGTATCTGTTTTTTACAATGAAATTATTTTTGTAAACTCAAGAAAATCGTCCAATTAATACTACATTAAAACTTGAATTCCTTGAAACTAGCACCATGCGAGCAAAATGATATCATATCGATCCAACGATGTTGTTTAGATTAAATACAAAAAATAAAAAATTCTCATCTTTCCCTTTAATTGAAATGGTATTGTTTGACTGCATAAAATTGAACATTCTAAACAAAACATTCACTTCTACTCAAATTCTTAGTCCCAATTGGACCGATTGGCTCATTCAAAGAAGGTTTGATGCTAATTCCATGTTGACGAATGAATGAAGAAAGGAAAAAACAAAGGGGCAACCCGTTTGCCTATAGTAGCCGATTGATTCAAATTCCGGTTGGCCGGCTGACTCTATTCTTTAGTTTCAAATCCGGGACGAGAACTACCTAATCCAGACTCATTTCCAACTTTCTTTGCTAACTAAACATCATCTTGGATTAGGGGAGAATCCAAGTAATAGGTTGATAAATTTTTATAATAAGATTTAAAAATTGTATAAAAAAAATATGATCTTAGTGAAATGCTCAGAACTTTGATAAAGTTTGCCCCCATTAGAACTACATTCAAAATAGTAAAATTTACACAAACAAATTATACAGTTGATACACGAATTCAAGATACAAAAGGATCAATAGGTTCAAATTTGCACACTTAGCAACATCAAACAATTAATACATTGAAGTTGGAGTTATTTCAATGACAAGAATCCATAGTGATTGGAATAGATGTATCACACCATCTGACATCCACATTTAATACATTACAACCTACTGTTCTTGTAATCGATATATAGAGGGACTCTACAGTATTTTCATACTTGAACGAAGTAGCCCACCTGAATATACAAAGTTGATATCGTTAAGATAGATTAGTAAACATTATAAATAATGGAAGTGACTCAAAAATAGAGGCTTCATCATTTTCATTACTTAACAATCGTTTAACATATAGTGACTTGAGTGTCGAAGTGTTCTCACCGGATCACATCTACATAGCGAATCACTCGACTTCAAGGCGCACTCTTGGAAGGCAAAGTTTCAACAACTGAAGCTGCGTCCAAGGATATAGGAGTGACGGTTCAAGGTATTTGTCTATAATTTGTTGTGGATTGCACACACCACATCACATACTTACAATAGCAACACTGATATAAAAATAAACCAATATTTCACCTATTGACTTGGATAAAACAAAAGCAATGACAATAGTCAACACAAAATTAGAATTTGATTGATAACTAGGACTTCATGAGAACAAGTTTCTTAACCATATCAAAGATGATGAAATTTGAAAATGGGTTTGAAATAATAGTATGAGATTTAGATTAAAAAAGATACCAGCAGAATAAATGGTCAAACTATCAAATTTCTGTTTTGAAGATTTCACATTTAAAAAAAAATAATGCATGTCTATAAGTTTTGGAAAAGGAAAAAGAGTATTACTCCCTCCGTCCCACTTTACTTGTCTCACTTACTATATTAGAGTGTCCCCTGTTACTTGTCTCATTTTCGAAAGAAGTATAGATTAGAGTGTAGCGGAATGAGTTAAAAATAATAAAGTAGGTGAAAGAAGATAATAAAGTGAGTATTGATATGCGATTCAAAAGTATTTTGGACAAGTGAGGTGGGACATATTATTATTACTACAACAAAAAAATCAAATATATATATTAAATGATTAATAAGGCTGTAAACCTGTCTAGAAATAGGAGCTCCACCATAAACCACCACCACTACTTTGGCTCTTCGTACATCTATTCATCAAACAAACACAAATTAAAGATAATCAAATTAGATGTAAAACAATGATTTTATAATACTATGAAAGTGGTCATAATATTTGAAATTAAACAAGGAAATACAAACGCAATTTATTTTTTCATTGTTTGTATTTTTTGAATATTGAGTGAAAAGCATGCTATCGCTTAAATTAAAAACACAGCTCTCTTGAGCACACGCAATTTAAAGCGGTCACTGCTATTGTGAAATACTCCTAAATTATTAAACAATAATTTTAAATAATGTAGTTGGAAAATATCACATCATAATGGTAGTCTATAGTCGAACCAAAGTGAACTAAATAATATGATACTCGAGTTGGACTCGTTTAAAAATTAAAAGCTTGAATTTTTCTTGAACTCGTTACGAGATTTTTAAACCAAGCTCGATTCTGACTTGATAAATAAAAATCGAGCTCGGGTTTGATTTGATTTTGGTTTGTCTATGATTCTATTTAATAGTGTATTTGGACACGAGTTAAAACTTGACTTGAGTCGACTTTACTAAATATTCGACAAGAACATGTTCGGGAGTCTTTCTAACAAAATATAATTAGGCTCGAGTTTAGTTAGAAAAAAAAAGTTTGAGCTCGGTTTGAGATATGTTCAATTCATTTATTGTACGAATTTTTATTGAGCCGAGCTCCAAATAATTCACGAGATAAGTTTAATTGGATCGAACATTGATGAATGGAAAGAGATTTTGAACATTTGATAATTAGCTAGTTATAACACCAAAATAATAATATTAGTTGTTAATTAGCAGGAAATTTTGATAAAACAAAAGTACCGACTATTAATTGAAATTGAAATATGGCAGAAATGCATGATTAGAGACAAAGTGGCCTGCAGGAATAAAAATCAAAGTTAAAATGAATATTATTATAATATAGTTTAATAGAGAATGGATGATTTTGGGAGAAATGGAGTAGTGATAAAGAAGTTGGTAAATGTGAGAGTAAAAAAACCCAAGTGCTTAATTAGTTTGAAGTGTAGCATATATATATAGATATGTGAAATGAATACCTGTGTTGTTAGTCACCGAATGTAGAGGAGGGGAATGTGGGCAATCTTGTGCCAATCCTCTCCAGTTTCTTTGTGGCATCGCCTTTTCAGTTGTGGGCATCTAATGACCCCTAGGTTTTTGAGATTTGGAATAGCAGCTGGAATTGATACAACCTCCGGGCATCCAGTGACAAAAAGAGCATTGAGTGAGGAGAGGTTCTGTAAGGCTTGAGGTAAGCGCGCCATCTTCGGAAGATACCTTAATTCCAAGGTCTCAAGATTCTTGAGATGTTTAATCTCCTCCTCTGGCAGCTCTACTAATTCTGAGCACTCACAGATTTCGAGTATCTGTAGAGAAGAAAGTTGGCGAAACAGCCCTTCTGGAATGCATCTCATGCTCCAACATTTTTTTATCATTAAATATTTAAGCTGTTTCAAGGCCTGCAGACCATCTCCTACCACTGAGATCTCGTTTGCACCACCAATTGTCAAGCACTCGAGATTACTGAACTTCACCAACGTTTCTATAGGAAAACATCTACTGTCTGCCTCCTCAATTGCCACCGTAAGTTGAGTGACACTGTCTACGCCATGGAATGAAGTTAGAGTTGAGCTACTACATTCTAGATCCTTCAACTTGTTAAAGGATGAGTGTGGAGGCAGCATTATTGACGAGCAACCCTCAATCGTTAGCGTTTCAAGATTAGGGAATGATTCTTTACTCTCTTCCTTTTTGGACATCCCCTTTACATTTGGGAGGTTAAATAATTCAAGACTTTCAAGTGCCGGGAACTGTATCTTTAATGGGTTTCCGGACCCAACTTCTTCATCTTCAATAATGTATTCCACCCCCAAATTCATCAACAACAAGCTTTTAAGATTAGGTAGCTCTCCCAATTTCGGAAGACACCTACAATTTCTGCAGTTCCTTATCTCCATCTTAATTATGTTTTCCAATGTCATCCAAAGTGGAAAATGCCTTCCCGTGAAACCACTTATACAAAGAGATTGAAGATTGGGGTGAGGTTCAAGTGCTTGCAACACCTTTTCGTCAACATCTTCTCCTAACTTGGACAAACTACTCCCTTCCCATGACAAGCTTAAGCGCTTAAGATTCTTTTTCTCAACTAGATTTGCTTTCCTAGCATCCCTATGATCTCTTACTCTCTCCAAATGCTCAATCTCGAGCTCTCCGATGAGGTCCAAGCATTGCAGTTCCTCAACTTGATTATCTTTATGGACACCTACTACAAACTTACTCAACGTTTTGAGGCGGCTTAACTCTCCAATCTTAGATGGCATCTCAGACAATGAATCACATGAGCTCAAACATAAATGTTGGAGATTACATAAGTATCTTGTGTTCTTAGGTAAAGCCACAAGCTGTCTACAATTATTCAACTTCAGGATTTGCAAATTCCAAAGACTACATAATGAGTTTGGTAGAAAGCGCATTTCACATGAAGACAAATTCAAGTGTGTCAAATGTTTTAAATTGCAGACAGAAGGAGGCAACTCTTTTATACCTGACGAACTCGCATTTAATACTCTTAAACTTGTAAGCTCCATTATGGAAGAAATATCCATATCCTGTTGAAATATTTTGGGAAATAAGACATATTTTCTTCGTAAATTTACCTCACGGATGGCAGATGCACTACTTGTGAGACTTTGTTGAATTTGTGGTACTCCTGGAACTTTGTTCTCCATCACTGACTGCGCCAGATCATGAACAAGATCATGCATGCTCACATCATTCTCCTGAGTTGGTTGCAAAAGAGATCTGAGTACCAACTCATTACATATTTCATTTCCAACTTCTTCTGCTTCTAATGTTCCTTTTGATGAAATAAACCCATGACCCATCCAAAGATGGATCAGTTCTTCTTTATCAACTTCATAGTCCTTTGGAAAGGCTGCAAAGTAAGCAAAACATTGTCTGAGTTCCAATGGAAGATGATGATAACTCAATCTGAGAGCTGGCATTATCAAACTCTCTTCTGGCGATAGTTTCCATATCTCACTCTCTCTCACGTACTTCCATTCCACCTCTCTCCTTTTAAATCGTAGAATACCTCCAAGCGCCTTAGCAGCCAAAGGCACCCCTACACACCTTTTCACTATTTCTTTCCCAATTTCTTTCAACTTTGGATACATATCTTCTTCTTCTTGTGCAAAAGCACGTTGTTTGAATAACATCCAGCAATCCTCATGCGAGATTCCCTTCAGGCAATGAGCTGGAAGTGTTCCCATAATGTCAGCTACCTTCTTCAAGCGAGTGGTGACAATGATTGATGCACCCGATGATCCACATGACAGAATATCTTTCAACTCGAACCATTTATGTTGGTCGTCGTTCCAAACATCATCCAACACCACCAAATATCTCTTTTGGCTCAACACCTCCCAAAGGCAACGCTGCAGAGCATCCAAGTGCTGCAAATCCGCTCTTCCGCTCCCCGTTGCAGATTCAATCATCGCCTTCACCAGAGTCTTTATCTCAAAATTGTCAGAGACACAGATCCAAACCCTTTTCTCAAAGTGCTCCACCACCCGTGGATCCTTGAAGACCAGTTGAGCAAGAGTGGTCTTCCCAAGTCCACCAACACCGATAACCGGAAGCACCGACAACTCTGATTTCTCCCTCACGTCTTCCACCAATACCTTCACAATCTCGTCTCTATCTGTATCCCTACCGTAGATCAAGTCACAGTCGTTGAGCATGGAACCAGTCTCACGCCACGCAGCAGCTTCTCTGGGCTTATCTACGGAGATCTCGCGGAGATGAAAGTTAGCGCGCTCTGCAGCAACAGAGTCGAGTTTCTGGGTAACTTCCTTCATCCTCCTCCCGATCTTGTAGCGATTCATGATTTTCTTGATGCTATAGCGGCTGAGTGTGGTTGCAAAGTGTTTGCTTTTGGAGACATGAGTGTTGCAGTCATCCAAGATGTCATCGATCTCGTAAGCGAGGGCGTTGAGCTTGCGCAGCCAGTCTCGAATGGGAGGGCTCTCGATTTGCTTGTCTTCGGCGTCCTCCAACACAGCTTGGATAGTGGTGAGAGTGCTGCAGAGCTTCTTCATCTCTTCATCGACGTGCAGAATCACACCGATCTCCTCCTTAATCAAGGAGCTCAGATTATCAAGAATTACTTGAAAAAATGCCTCCGCCATGGATGATTATTTTGTGAGTTTGAGTACTGTGCGATATGAATGAGGAATATGTTTAACAGGTAAGGAGGCTATGAAATGCTTGTTATTGTTATGTCAAACAAACAACTATATATTTTTCATCATAAAGTTGACTCGAAGACCCATATTTGATCTTCTTATTGTGGTGAATTTCGAGTATGATTATTTATTGTAATATTTTCAATTGTAAATATAATCAAAAAAAAAAAAATCAAATTCGAAAAATCAAATCGATGCAAACTAAAATATTAAATTTAGTTAAGTTATTTAGATTTTTGGGTTGGTGGGATTTTTATAATCGAATTTTAATTTAGTCCGCTTCAGATTTAACCAAAAGCTAACCGAAAACACGAAAAATCAAATTATTTTATTAATATTATAATATATATATTTTTATTGAATAAGATTTTTTTTATCATTATATTTATATTTAGTTATAGTTTATCAAATATTACAAAATTTAAATATTATGTAAAAATTAAAATTAAATATAATGCTCTAATTTTTTTAATTTAAAATAAATAGAATTATAATATTTGAAAAATTATGTAATTTTTATTATCCTTGAAAATTGAAAAATATTGAAAATATATAGAATTTTTTTGGATTAATGTCTATAAGGTCCACCTTGGTGAACTTGTAGTCTAAAAAAACCACCATTTTTTCTCATTGTTAAGTAGGTCCAGTCAAATGCACTTTTGTTCAATTAAACCCAAAATATTGAAGTGGTTTCACGTTTCTAACCTTAGTTTATTAATTATATTTTTTAATTTTTTATTTATGGGAATATCAATAACGGTTGGAAAAAATCATATGCAAATCAAATTGCATGATTCGCCGTCCATTATTCCTTTTTTTTCCGAGATTTCTTCTTCTATTTTTGATCGTTTGATGCTGGGTTGATTGTTACTACATTTTTCAGATTCAATTGCCTATTTTTTCTGTTCTAATTTTCGTTTTTTTGTATCGACGGTTTCATCGTCGGTTCTTATTTGTTCTGATTTTTCTGATTTTTCTGTTTTCATCGATTTTTTGTTTCTTAATGGATTGCAGTTTCTCATTATTGATTAAGTATAGAGAGGAGACGTTGGTTGTCAATAATTCACAAGTTTCAAGTTTCAATGATCTGCTTTCCTCTGTTTTATCGAATTGGTGTGATATCAACGTTGGTTCGGTTTCGTTTTTTTACAGAATGGATGGGCATGATCGATGTTTTTTGAAGTCAGAATCAGATTTTGGGAATATGTGTATGATTATTGGTTCGGTTGGGTTGAAATTTGTGAATGTTGATGTGATTGAATTTGAAAAATCTTTGGTTAGTGATAATACATCTGTGGTTTGTTTAGAACCAACTGATGGTTTGACTCATTATACTCTTGACGATGGAGATTCAGATTATGATGATTTTACTTACGATATATGTCCTGCGAATAAGGAAAAGGCTTTATTATCGGATGGTTGGTGCGATCTTATTAGATTTGTGGGACAAAAGTTTGAGAGTGTTGTTGAATTTAGGAATTGTCTCGTGAAGTATTCATCGCATGTTGGATTTGGTTATGAATTTATGAGAAATGAGCCAAAGAGAGTGCACGTGGTATGCGCTAAAAAATTTGTTGTTGGGTGCGGGTGGTTTGTGAGGGGTTCTGTTTATTCTGTGGATGAATGCTTTTATATTAGAGAGTTGAATAATGTTCATTCTTGTGAGTTGTCGTCATCGTTTGTTAACACTTCGAGAATTGGTGTGAAGTTGTTGTGTGATCTTGCTTTGGAGAATGTTCGTAAGAAAGCGACGTTTTCTCCAGGTGAGCTTCGGCAAGTTATGTTGGATCTATATGGATTTGACATTTCTTATCAAAGGGCTAGACGAGCTATAGAGAAGGCTCGAGATTCTGTGTATGGTAACTTCAAGGATTCATTTCATGATCTTGGTTGGTATGTTGATGCTATTGAGAGAACAGATCCTGGTAGTCACGTGCAGCTAGTGGTTCATCCGCTTACGAAACAGTTTCAATCGTTGTTTGTTTCTTTTGGTCCATATATTGATGGTTTTAAATCGTGCCGTCAGATGCTTTTCCTGGATGGCACTTTTATGAAATCAAGGTTCAAGGGGACTCTTTTAGCAGCAACTAGCAAGGATGCGAATAATGGTACGTTTTTATAGTGTGAGGCTAATTTTACACTGTGTTGTTTGGTGGTTTTGTTTTTTAAATGAATGGTTCATTAGTGGTATGCTAAAGGTTCTCCTTCTTTATCTGTATGGTTCTGTTTTATTTATTTGATGACATTAATTTGTTTTTGACCTTTATGTTTCTATGGTTCATTTTTTTGTCTTAGTGGTTTCACATATCTATGTTATTGGTTTGCATGTTTTATTTTTATGGTTTTTATTATATTCTGATGTTGATTTTTTTATATTATTTAAATGGTTTATCTTTTTGACCTAATGGTTCAATATAATTCTTCTGGTGGTTCTATTGATCTATGCGCATGGTTTTAATTTATTATGTTGATGGTCTGTTTTTTGATGTGATATTCTGTAGGTCTTTTCCTAGTTGCATTTGGATTTGTTTTGGCTGAGAACAAAGAGAATTGGTTGTGGTTTTTGATTGAATTAAAGAAGATTATCGGTAGTAATGTGATTTTTGTTACGGATCGTAATATAGGTCTGTTGGAGTCCCTTGATGATGTGTTTGCTGGGCAACACCATTTTTACTGTCTGCAGCATTTGAAGAATAACTTGCTGGATGCTATGAGTTCAAAGGTTTTCTGTAATAATAAGCGTGAGAGGTTGTGTTACCTGTTGTTGAAGATGGCAAAGGCTCCTAACAAGAGGTTATTTGATCAGTTTTTGACAATGTTTGAGAGTGAAGGTGGCAAGGTTTGTAAGTCATTTCTGAGTGACATTCCTTATGAGAAGTGGGCAATTTCACATTCTCCCGTTATGCGTTTTGGCGAGATGACATCGAATGCCTCTGAATCTTTGAACAATTGTTTGATGGAAGCAAGAGGATTACCTGTTACGCATTCGGTTGATTGTGTTCGTAAGAAGTTGATGGATTGGTTTGTTGAAAGGGCACAGAGTTCTGCTAAATGGGAGGGTCATTTGTGTCCTAGGTTTGAGAAAAAATGGCAAAAGTATATGAGGCTTAGTGCCAATTGGAATGTTCGTGTGAGGGATCCTTCTAACACTCAGTTTGAAGTTTATGCAACACCTAGTGTTGCAGTTGATATTTCACAGAAGACTTGTACATGCTGTATTTGGCAAACAAGAGCGTTCCCTTGTGTTCATGTTGCGGCAGTGGTTCGTCGTTTTGGTATTTCTTTGACAGATATTGTTGACCCCTTACTTAATGTTGATATGTATAAGCAAACTTATTCTGGTTGTATTGGTGTGCTTCCATTGAGTGAGAGGGTTGAGTGTTCGGGATCAAGTAGTCATGGCGAGATTTTACCCCCGAACATGAAGAGACTTGCAGGTCGACCACGTAAAAGGCGAATCAAGTCAAGGGGTGAGGAGACGAGGCTGATTAAGTGCGGCAGGTGTGGAAAAATGGGTCATCACAACAGAAAGTCTTGTAGGGAGGCTGTTAATTATTAGATAGATATTTCCATTTTTATTTGTTTTTTCATACGAGATGGTTTCTTTTGTATATGTTACTGATTTACTTTTTACTCACTGATGGTTTAGTTATCTTCAGTTGATGGTTTTTTATTGATTTATGGAGTTTTGAACTTAACTTTATTATTCTATCCAGATTATGCAAAACCAGAATAAGCTAACAAGAGAACCATTAAGAGAAATATTTGAACAATATGCACATAATCTTAAAACCATTGTGTGTTGATGGTTTAATTTTTACTAACTGATGGTTTAGTTATCTTCAGTTGATGGTTGTGTGTTGATTTATGCAGTTTGGAACTTAACTTTATTATTATATCCAGATTATGCAAAACCAGAATAAGCTAACAAGAGAACCATTAAGAGAAATATTTGAACAATATGCACAAAATCCAGAATAAGCTAACAACAGAACCACCATTCATTGATAAAACCATAAATACTACTAATTAATGTTCCTATATAAAACCATAAATACTACTAATTAATGTTTTAAACCAGAAATTTTCAAAGTGTATCAACATTTTCACAATCAGATGACTACTGCCCTCTTGTTAATTCATCTTCTATGAAGATTTGGAGCATTTTAGCTCTGTATTTTGCAACAGTTTTTGTGTCTTGGAGGACTGGTTTCAGTCGTGGTAGATTCTTTATCATTTTATTGATCATGACACAGACAATTATGCCACAATCGTCGCTCATGATTTCTTGCTTTGGGCTTGGCTCTGAGGTGTACTGTCTCTCGTAGTCTGGCTTCATCAGTGGCATGTCCAAGTGACGAAACCGTATTTTGATTATATGCTCTATGTGGTCAATCTGTTAATAAAACCACACAACCACTATAAGATTTTTTGGATACCATTCGATTTTGTTTTTGAACCATCAGTTGGATGTTTTTAAACCAATGTTTTAAAGCATGTTGTGCTTACCAGAATTGTACACCTCTGGAAATGCATGTCCTTTTCATCCTTTTGATACTGAAGTGAGTTGTAGTGGGCCCATTTGCAGTTGCTTACATCAAATGTAAGCAAGGTGAAGTGATCCAGATTGCCATCGGCGATAGATCCCGGACCGGTGGTTGACATTGGAAAGATCACGAGTTTTTGTTGTAGGGCTTCACCTATCCTGCTGTTGACCTCTTGTTCCATCATTGTCTTGTAGTATTCGCTTTGTTCACAACGTGCGACATATAGCTGCATTTATTTGTTGTATTAGTTTTATAGCTAATTCATTTTAATAATCAAATTTTGCATTCATACTTACCCAGCTTAATGTTGGGAAAACGTAGGTCGATTTTTCAGGATGCCTCTCTCCGATTATTTGAGCTCAGCTGTCGATGTGCTGTGTTTTTTGTCACATTTGTTAGGGTTAGTATTTTTATTTTATTTAAAAAAAAATGATTTCTTACCTCTGATCCAATCTTCATTCCTTCTAGGAGTTCGATAGCGTTCGCCACCGTTAACAGTTGTGTGTCAGCCCTTTTCCAGATTGCTTCCTTGCAAAACCAATTTTAAAGTAGTTAAGCAAGTGTAAATATTTTGAACCATCTGTGGTAATATTATAAACCATCTACTTTTTATGTTGAACCATCTGTATATTTTTTATGAACCATCTGTATAATTTTATGAACCATCAGTATAAATTAAACTGTATATCATTACGTACCCGATTCCTCCATCATTGTACTTTTTGACGATGTAATCATATTCTTTCTTAGGTAGGTACTTGTATGCTGGACAAGTTTTGTCGAACATGACATCGGACCTTTTTTGTACGGCAGCTGTCGTTTCCTCCTCATTCTTATCAGCTGCCTTCTCTTCTTGAGATTCTTGCTTCTTTCCTTGTCCCCTTACTACTCCTCTTCCTCGTCCTTTACCTCTTCCTCGTGTTTCTGGTTTCCCTCCTCTTCCTTGTTTATCTTCAGTAGGTGTGTGCAGTTTCTTCTGTTTTCTGTCCGTGCGTTCAATAATTCTTCTTGCAATGGAGGATGGCTCAGTTTGTTGAGTTTTTGGGGCTTCTTTTGTTGTGACTTTTGGGGCTTCCTTGTTCGTTGTTTCACTGGTTTTTGTTTCTGTTGCTTCCGGTTTGCCAGTCGTCTTTGTGTCCTTAACTTCCGGAGCTTTCGGCGTCTCTGGCATCTCTCTCTTCAAGCTCTCAATCTCTGCTATCAACTTTTGGATGGTTTGTTCTTTTTCACCCAGTTTATCCAGCATGTCATTCTTCAGGGTATCCAGTTCTTGTCTGAGTGATCTGATCACGATGTCTTGGTCAACGATTTTTGCACTCTTTTCGGCGCTTGTTGACATGACAACTTGTGATGCAGTAGGTTCGATGCTCTGCAGTCTTTCTACCTCCTCTCTCAGAATGTTGTTTTCTTCAGCCACTTTCTTTAAATCTTCAGTTAACTGTGCCACCTTGTTTTGTAGACTGTCACGTTCTGCAGTTAATGAAGCCAGTTGGTTGTCCGATTTCTCCATATTTACAGCCGATGTGTGGATTGACTGTTGAACGAACGGATGTGCCATATAGTTGATGTCATCGACATTATCTATAGGCTCTTCGTTGTGTGTGTGTCCTTTTAATTCCTCAAACCTTCTCTTTTCATTCTCCGCAGCAGTGATGTTGTTGTTAAGTTTCTGTATTCATTTTAATATAGAAAAATGAATGAACCACAAATAGAGATTTAGTAATATTCATATCATCAAACATAATCAACCAGCAGGACATATGTAACGAACCAGCTATATACATGAAATGAACCAGTACTACATACATAATCAACTAGGTAATGGACTATGTATATTGTTGTCATAAACCATATAATCAGACATATTGAACCATCAGTACATAACTATTAAACCACTTATTGTAATATGCTAAACCACTACTCCAGGTATTTTTGAAATATGAAAACCACATTTTAGGCCTGTTTTAAACCACATTTTTTTTGGACTTACGAATCTCAGGTTGAACTTGGAAGCACCCAATGTCCCCAATTTCAGCAACGGTGTCAGCGCTCTAAGATCCCATTTGAGGAACCTTGGGAACGCATCTTTATCCACTGGTTTCAGCATATCGGTTTTCTCACATAACAAATATTGCATATAGTAAACGAAATTTGTAAGTTTATCATATTAATTGGTTAATTAAATAAAATTTATTTAAGATGTTGGACAGACACTTACTGGTAGAATCATCAGGCATTTGTCCAGTTTTTCCTGTCCAGATTTGAGGCTTTTGAAAACATGGTTGACTATGTGTGCAGACCAATTATATTTTGACAATGTTGTCAGATCCTTCACTGTCTCAGTATATGCCCATGGCAGATAGTTGTTATTTGGTACCACGAAGAATGTACACAGCATGTAGAGCGTTACCAACAAAGCAACCTCCTCCACAGTCTTTGCACTTGTGTCATTTATCCGCTCCAGAATTTTCGTCTTCAAGAGTGTTTTGGACAGCCTATAATTGGGGTTGTTCTTTTCTTTGTTCAGTTTCTCCGGAAAACAACTCTTGAAGAAATCGGTTGTGTCGTACCCCTCTACATTCAGAAGAATTGGTATATCTCCTGAAACAACACCAAATATTAGCTCTGGGGCAGATTCATCAAGTGTCATCACAGTACTTCCCATAACAAAGTCGCTGTGGTTCTTGTCATAGCATTTGACAATACTGAGTAGATCTGCATCAATTTTTTGGCAGTGGTTCAGGTTTAGTGAACCACTGAGCATTGCCTGAATGAACAATGAAAATGGGGTGCGTTTGATGACTTTCATGTGACAGTCTTTGAGCTTCATTTGTTTGAGTTCACTTGGTAGAGAAGCAATTCGGCATTTGAAACCTGCATATATTTTTTTTGACCATTGTTAATCATGCGTAAATAATTCTCAATTGACTTGTCAAAAAGTGATGTGGTTTTTTTGGTTATTACCTTTCGGTTCCTTTGTCATTTCTGATGTACTTGCTTCAGTTTTCCTTTTTTTGTTTTTTGATTGCCGGTGTTGGTCTACAGAAACATATGAATGTATTATTGTCAACTACATGTTTAAATTAGAAACTCATCTGAGCATGATCTGTATAACAATCAACACAGAACAAATGAATCACAACTAAGACCTCTATATTATTTTATAAAATAACCATCAGCATGTGATTACATAATGTCTTGGTTTAATGCATGAACCAACACATTAGTGAGATTGGATCATTAGCACATATTAAATGACCCATCTAACCTGAACCAGCATACCATTACAGCAGGTCTAGATGACCATCAGAACATAATTAAAGAACCATGTCTGTTGAAGTTTTAAACAACTACTGTAGGCATGGTGAACCACCACTACATAAGTTATGAACCATTCAAGTATTGTATCCTAAACCGATACACATGTCATATTCAACCATCAACACATAATAAATGAACCATCTAGAATCACAATCTAAACCAATACACACGTAATAGTGAACCATTAACACATAACAAATGAACCATTTATGATGAAGACTAAACTAATACACAGAGCTTAGTGAACCACCAAAATATAATTAATGAACCATTAGAACATAAGTGATGTATCATTTACTTTGAATCCCTTAACCTATGCATAAAGCCTAGTTAACCATCAGCATCAGAATTAATGAACCATCATCATAAACCATAATACCATCAAATCTAAACCATGAATTCATTTTTCCTTACCATAATCCTCAAAATCGCTGTCCTGTTGTTGTGCTGGTTTTTCAACGTTTCTTCTCTTCGTCATATTTCTGATTATATACAATGGAAATTTGAAAACGACAATTAGATGTTAAAATATTGAAAACCACAATTGAATGCAAAATCATTCTTATTTTGGTTCGAACAAGCGTTAGTGATGGTTGCATGCAAGTCTATTTCAAAATCATTTCATCATTGGTGAGAATCAACTATATCTATCAATTTTTTCAACAGGGATGGTTTCGGAAACCACAATTAAATAGATTATCGTTTAAGATTCAACATTGATGGTTTCGGAAACCGCAAAATCATTTTGGTTTGTGTGTTTTCAAAAAAATATCCAATCATTCAGACAAAATGACGAACTCAAATTGTAATGTGAATTTTACCTTTTTGCTGTTGATATCGACGGAGATTAATGGTGGTTTTTGCACGGTGCTTCAGTTCCTTATCGGTGCTGGTTTCGCGTTGATTAGTAGCTTTCTCTTCTCGGAGATTTAGGGTTCCGGTTTTTGGTGGCAGAGATCGTGGGAAGTGAGAAGCGCAGTAATGGGAAGTGGATAGGCGCGAGTAATTGAAGTAATTGTTTGAATAATAACTGCAGCTAAAAATTCCCTATTTATATGGGTGGTTTTTTTGTCCATCCACTTATAATTTGGGGCCGGATGATAACAAGTTTATTTGGTGGTTTTTGTTGCCCAATATTTGGTCATAATGGACCGGCCCGTCTTTTCCCCAATTTTTTTTTATTATATTTATAGTTTTAAACTTTCTAAAGTTGGAAACCTTTTTATTTTTAGTACATGAAAATTATTTTATATACATGATTAAATTTTAATAATTAATTAATCTAAAAATTAAATGAAATTTTTTGGTTTGCTTTGTTTTTCTATTTTTTCAGTTTGAATTTTAATTTTATTGGGTTTGATTTAGGCAAAACTAAACGGAATACTCAAATACTTACCCTAAATTACAAACACCATGTCATTTAAAAAAAAATTAAATATAATGAGAGTGGCAGTTTACGGAATTAGTTAATAAAAGATATTCTGAAATAAAAGGGTTTGTATTTATTTATATATATTAATGATCTTTAATTAAAATTATTTTACGAAATTGGTTAGTATAGAGTGTAAAAGAAACAAAGGAGAAGATTGGGAGCAGAGCACCTTGCATTGCCTTTTATGATAAACAAATAATTGAAAGTAAATTTGATAATTTGTCCGTTTGGTGTTTCTTCATATTTAATGGAATTGATGAAATTTACTTGTTTCTTTGTTTTTTTTATGCAATTCTATTAGATTGTTTACAGTTAAGAATTCGGAATTATAGTCGAGACGTTCTCAAGACGGTTTAGGGTTTAAAATCGAACAATAAAGAACGGTTTCAATTACGATTTTAAACTGTTCAAAACATCAATATTAATATATTTGAAGATTTCAAAATAATAATTATTTTGATTATGTACTGATGCATATTATTATTTAACTTTCGAGTTTTTCAATGTGATATTTGTTAATTTTAAGACTATATGTTTTAAATAAATTATCTATCATTATATGAAATTACAAAGTATAATTGATTTCGAACTTTAAAATTAAAATTAGAATGTTCATTTTATTTCATTATTAATGCATGCATTTAGTAAGTTTTAGTGTATTTTTTATGAATTATAAAAAGAAATCTTTATAATATAAAAAATAAATTGAATTAGTTAAAAAGTTGAGATTATGGTTTCAAACCGTCAGTTAAAGGTACTGAACCGGCCAATTTCAAATTTTCGGAGTCGTTGAACTGTTCTCTACCAGATTACCATTCGAAATTGATTCGTCAAATGTGATTATGATTCGATTTCGATTATTTCAGGCTCCTTTGAACACCTCTAAATTTTACTTTTTTTTTTCTTTCAAAATCTACGCTTGATATATTAATTATTTTCAATTTTGGAAGAATAAATTACTACTCCCTCCGTCCACGATCTTTCTTCCCAATTTGACTCGGCACTGGTTTTAATAAATTGTGTTGACTTAATTGGTAAAAGATAAAATGTATTGAATGTTGTATAGTTAATGGAGGATGGAGTCCACTTTATTGATGATGTGTAAAGTGTATAGAGTAGTGAGTGGAATAAGAGACCCACATTAATGATTATATATATTGAGTAGTGTGTAGTTAGTGGAGAATGAGGCTCACATTATTGATGATGTGTTGAGTTGTGAGTGGAGTAAAGGATTGCCAAAAATAGAAGGAAAGTGAGAAAAAACTTGGTGGACAGACCAATAAAAAAAGTTGAAAAGAAAGATCGTGGACAGAGGGAGTATTTGGATTCATAGATCATAGTAAAGAGTGTAAAGTGGCTTGACAAATCTTATAAGAAAAAATCCCAAAAGGAGTGGTTCGTAGCAATTCATTGCCGACACAATCGACGCGTACGGGTGGTTCTCTTATATACAACTATCAATTCCCTCCATTCACATTTTTCATGTAATATTTGCGATTATCCTAATTTTGACTAGTCTTTTTTTCTTATTTGAATAATAAGTTTTTATAGCATTATAATTATGAAGGACAGTAATTCTAAATTCCATCACAATTTAAATTTACTAGAAATGTCCAAGATGAAGAAAATAGTGTGCATAATGCATTTATTGGTGGACGTCACTATTGGAGGAAGATTATTTTGGTGTGAAATTAGGTGTAGAGATGTTTAAGGTTAAGGACTAGTTTCATTGTTTTACGGTTTTAAAAATTCAGAATCATAACCTAACCGTTGTGATGTTGGTTCACATTTTGGAATCAAATAGTATGGGATGGTTCCGATTATGGTTTCTAACTATCGGTTACAGTTTTAAACCTGTGTTGTTAGTCACAGAATGCAGAGGCGGGGAATGTGGGCAATCTTGTGCCAATCCTCTCCAGTTTCTTTGTGGCATCGCCTTTTCAGTTGTGGGCATCCAACGACATATAGAATTTTGAGATTTGGAATAGCAGCTGGAATTGATACAACCTCCGGGCAGTTCATAACAAATTAAATGATACTTATACTTCATTAAATTCAGTAAAATCTCCATTAATTAATATTTTTGGGACTACAAAAAAATATGACAAAATGAGAGGTTATTCCTAAATAGTTATAAGAAGACTTTTTTTTCTTTCTAATTTTAATATATATGAACAATGCATAAATATTATAATTACTAAATACATGTATTGTATAATGTATTATATGCAAATACATGTATAATATTTAATTTATTTGATCTTTGAATATGTAGAGTTAATCTCTTAAAAGTAGACGCATGTAACTTTTGTTGGATTTATTATTATATGTTCCTATAAATATTACACAATATACATATTTTAATATCAAGTCAAATATGCTTTCATACAATGACACCAAAATTGTAAAGCGAGTTCAAATGAGTGAAAAAATTCATGTTGGGTTGCACAAAATTACATCTAAGTTGGAAGCAAAAACATTTTGCAAATTGGTTGGATGATACTCATAATCTCAAATTATCCCAGTCGGCAATATCTAAGGCGTTCAAAAGGTCAATCAATCATGACGAACATGCTCTTCTCAATTCAAATTTAAAACGCTCAAAACCATTGAATTACCCTAATAAACACTAATTTTATGTGTTCAACTTGATACCATTGGTACATTTTATACTTTATTTCACGTCATTTTATATATTTTTTTTCTTGGTTTTACGTTCGCATTCCCTTTGTGTCGCGTTTTACGAAATTTTCATAGGTTTTGGTGAGATTAGTTCAATTTGAAGCCTGGTGGGCCAAATGACGATCCAAGATGCATACCGAAGCAAGAGATAAAGCAAGAGTCGAGGCAAAAGTGCACAGAGCACGAGAAGTCGAGCTTGGAGTGAAAAACAACAGCTTCGGCGACCTGAGGAAGTCGGTCGCCGAAGTCACTTGACATTTTCGGCGATCGCCGTCCTGATCGCCGAACTTGCTGGAGAGCTTAACAACTTCGGCGATCACTGAAGTAGTTTGATTTTGGTTGTGACTTCGGCGATCTAGCCCAGCAATCGCCGAAATTGCACGTATTTCAAGGGTTTAGATTATTTTCACACGGATTTGGCTCCTATCTCTAATTCTCGCTCATTATACTATATGAGAGCATCATTATAGAGCCCTAGACTCTTCTTTTTCCATCCTAGATACTTTTATTCTATATTTACATTCTAGATTAGATTTATTCTTCCCGAAGGAGAGTTCGTGATCAAGGATTGACAACCCACGATCAAGAATCAAACGAAGGGAGTTCATGTTTATATTATTTTTTTCTAGTATTGTTTTAATTATGAGTTGCTAAACCCCTCGTGATTTCGGGGCCTTGTAAGACCTATTTCACTTTATGGATTCATAATATTATTTACTAAATTTTCTTTTTATTCATGTTTATGATTTGTGGCTTTAGTTTTTATGTTTTGATAACTTGCCATTATTATTGCATGCTAGCTATGTGTTTGATGTCTTATCCGAAATTGAATTTATAGTTGATCACTTGAATGCATAATACATGTTTTATCTTGAGACATAGCGGAGATAGATAAACTGTAGGAGGTTATTCTTATCGTGATTTTGGGAGTTAATATTTGGTTCTTGATACCTACGGGTGATAGGCTAGGTATTAACAAACTTTCATAGACTGTCATATCCGGGAGTATGTGAATATTTATGATATCATTCACATGAATTAGAATTAAATATGGTGATTAGATTTAATAGGTGAATCTGTAATTTAATTTAGTGTCCATACATTGCCGTGGAATCTTCTCTTTATTATTTGTTTATTTTAATATTTTTCGCGAGCTCATAGGCTATTTATTATTGATTCAATCTTATCTAAATATTTCTTTGCCTAGATAATAATTGAATCTCTACAAAAATTATTCAGTGTGCTTTCGTTTATCAGTCCTTGTGGATACACAATACGACTAGTAGATTAATTATGGGTGTAGTAATAATATTAAATTATTAACGGGTATTGCAATGTTAATCGGCCCGTAGTCGAGTTAGGCCCGTTAGTGTTTATTATCTAGTCTATATATATATATTGGTTTTGTCATTGAGAAATCAATCAATGAATTGAATTAACAGTTTGTCACAACTTTAGAAGTCTTACTTGCTCTAAATGTGAAATCGGAATTCATTCTCACTTGAAAAGGTCATTTGTCAATATGATTCCGATCGGAATCGTATCAATGCGATACTTGACTGCTCTATATTACACCTATTTATTTACGTGTTAAATAGTGCCATTATACCCATTGATGAAGGTTGTCCTTTTATGAATGATTTGTATGTCACCAAGAACACGTCAATATTAGTGGTGAATTACTCAAGGAAAAGGGAATAATATTCTTAAAGAAACTCTATATATCCTGATGCAACTTCATATGAATTTTCAAATTGTAAAAACTCAAAGGATTGGTGAAATTATAAAAAAAATAATTAAAATATCATATTTACTAAAATAAAGTACGAAAAATAATTAGTGATGTATTGACTAAATAATTAAAAATTAGAATAATAATATTATATATTGAAAATAGAAAATTTGATTAAAACTTTCTAATATAATTTTAAAAATAACTCCCATTTTAAAATTGTGTGGGATAAAATAGTTATTTTAATATATTATATATAGATGACAGTTGGGAAAATTCCAACCAACCGGTAATACATATAAATATGAATTCAAATATCTCTTAAACGAAGTAGACGAGTTTCCACGAAATATTCCAACCAAGCGGTAATACATATAAATATGGTTGTAAGAATGCGGCAGCGCCGTAATCGCGCGGGGACGTGCTCGGGAAATTGAGACGGACGCTGGGGCCGCAGAAGTGTAATACGGAGTCGTAAAATATTTGATTTGTATTTAATAATCGTGAATAAGATATATTCTTAAATGGTAAATAATTAATAATTGAAGTGAAATAAAAATATTAATAATTTAAAATTCACGTCATAATTCCCGATTTTGTGTAAAATCAACTTTATGTCAAAAATTGAGTAAGTACTAAAGTTCATGTTAAAATTAATATAACGTTAAAAGTTCATGGATTTTAAATAATTCGAAAAATCCACGTCAGATAAGTTGTGCCATGTCAGTTTCGATTTTTGTGTAAAGTCAACGTTATGTCAAAAATTGAGTAAATGATAAAGTTCGTGTATTTATAGAAATGTTTAATAGTTCGTGTTAAAATTAAAAAAATAACTATAGTTGGTGTATTTTAAAATCATTTCCTCTATAAAAAATAAATTGAATTAGTTAAAAAGTTGAGATTATGGTTTCAAACCGTCAGTTAAAGGTACTGAACCGGCCAATTTCAAATTTTCGGAGTCGTTGAACTGTTCTCTACCAGATTACCATTCGAAATTGATTCGTCAAATGTGATTATGATTCGATTTCGATTATTTCAGACTCCTTTGAACACCTCTAAATTCTACTTTTTTTTTTCTTTCAAAATCTACGCTTGATATATTAATTATTTTCAATTTTGGAAGAATAAATTACTACTCCCTGCGTCCACGATCTTTCTTTTCAATTTGACCCGGCACATGTTTTAATAAATTGTGTTGACTTAATTGATAAAAGATAAAATGTATTGAATGTTATATAGTTAATGGAGGATGTGGTCCACTTTATTGATGATGTGTAAAGTGTATAGAGTAGTGAGTGGAATAAGAGACCCACATTAATGATTATATATATTGAGTAGTGTGTAGTTAGTGGAGAATGTGGCTCACATTATTGATGATGTGTTGAGTTGTGAGTGGAGTAAAGGGTTGCAAAAAATAGAAGAAAAGTGAGAAAAAACTTAATGGACGGACCAATAAAAAAAGTTGGAAAGAAAGATCGTGGACGGAGGGAGTATTTGGAGATCATAGTAAAGAGTGTAAAGTGGCTTGACAAATCTTATAAGAAAAAATCCCAAAAGGAGTGGTTCGTAGCAATTCATTGCCGACACAATCGACGCGTACAGGTGGTTCTCTTATATACAACTATCAATTCCCTCCATTCACATTTTTCATGTAATATTTGTGATTATCCTAATTTTGACTAGTCTTTTTTTCTTATTTGAATAATAAGTTTTTATAGCATTATAATTATGAAGGATACGAATTCTAAATTCCATCACAATTTAAATTTACTAGAAATGTCCAAGATGAAGAAAATAGTGTGCATAATGCATAATAGTATTTACTAAATTTTCTTTCTATTCATGTTTATGATTCGTGGCTTTAATTTTTATGTTTTGATAATTGGCCTTTATTATTGCATGCTAGCTATGTGTTTGATGTCTTATCAGAAATTGAATTTATAGTTGATCACTTGAATGCATAATACATGTTTTATCTTGAGACATAGCGGAGATAGATAAACTGTAGGAGATTATTCTTATCGTGATTTTGGGAGTTAATATTTGGTTCTTGATACCTATGGGTGAAAGGCTAGGTATTAACAAACGTTCATAGACAGCCCTATCCGGGAGTATGTGAATATTTATGATATCATTCACATGAATTAAAATTAAATGTGGTGATTAGATTTAATAAGTGAATCCGTAATTTAATTTATTGTCCATACATTGCCGTGAAATCTTCTCTTTATTATTTGTTTATTTTATTATTGTTTCGCGAGCTCATAGGCTATTTATTATTGATTCGATCTTATCTAAATATTTCTTTGCCTAGATAATAATTGAATCTCTACACAAATTATTCAGTGTGCTTTCGTTTATCAGTCCTTGTGGATACATAATACGACTAATAGATTAATTATGGGTGTAGTATTAATATTAAATTGTTAACGAGTATTAATCGGTCAGTAGTCGAGTTAGGCCCATTAGAGTTTATTATCTAGTATATATATATATATATATATATATATATATATATATATATATATAT
>JAPKLX010000327.1:15438-39586 GCA_026898415.1 Leonotis leonurus | reverse complement strand
TATATATATATATATATATATATATATATATATATATATATATATATTAGTCCATTGGAGCTATCCATGCTGCCCTCCTCGCTTTCTCTGTAAACAAAAAAATGTGTCGATAGCACCAGCAATAATCTTTCCGTGTTAGGGGTTTTCTATCCGTACATCATTGGCGCCTTCTGCCACGACATGCCGCCATTGAGCAGGAACCACCGCCGATCAAGCACGAACCACCGTCGATCGAACTGTTGCCACAAAATAGTACATGGAGAAAGCAACCCATCATGTTGTCTAGACGAATCCAAACTCTTATTTCGCTGAAGTTTTTCTAACTCGATCAAATAACCCACCGCTCAATGCACGAGCCATCAAGAAAGTACGGCCGCTACATCGTTTCCCTAGCCCAATGCGTGGGAGCTAGATGTTCTATTGGGTTGTTTACTCTTGGATCATTTACAACTGCGGGCCCAAGTATTGTTTTTAGTGGGTTGCTTGGATTTGGGCCTCATACGGTTGCCAAGCATGTTTTTGTTTCCACATAATGGGCTTGGCCTTTGCAGGCCATTTCAGATTTTATGGCTCCACCTTGAGGTCAAGGTGGTTTTGAAGAGGTTGTGAATCATTCGACTAGTAGATTAATTATGGGTGTAGTATTAATATTAAATTGTTAACGGGTATTGCAATGTTAATCGGCCCGTAGTCGAGTTAGGCCCGTTAGGGTTTATTATCTAGTCTATATATATGTTGGTCTTGTAATTGAGAAATCAATCAATGAATTGAATTAACAATTTGTCACAACTTTAGAAGTCTCACTTGCTCTAAACGTGAAATCGGAGTTCGTCCTCACTCGAAAAGGTCATTTGTCGATATGATTCCGATCGGAATCGTATCAATGCGATACTTGACTGCTCTATATTACACCTATTTATTTACGTGTTAAATAGTGCAATTATACCCATTGATGAAGGTTGTCCTTTTATGAATGATTTGTATCCACCAAGAACACGTCAATATTAGTGGTGAATTACTCAAGGAAAAGGGAATAATATTCTTAAAGAAACTCTATATATCCTGATGCAACTTCATTTGAATTTTCAAATTGTAAAAACCCAAATGATTGATGAAATTATAAAAAAAATAATTAAAATATCATATTTACCATATTTATTAAAATAAAGTATGAAAAATAATTAGTGATGTATTGACTAAATAACTAAAAATTAGAATAATAATATTATATATTGAAAATAGAAAATTTGATTAAAACTTTCTAACGTATTTATAATTTTAAAAGTGACTCCCATTTTAAAATTTAGTGGGATAAAATAGTTATTAAAATTTTATTTTAATATATTAATATATAGATGACAGTTGGGAAAATTCCAACCAAGCATGCTTAAACGAATTCATAATAAATATGAATTCAAATATCTCTTAAACGAAGTAGACGAGCTTCCACGAAACATATATCCTAAAGTCTCTCTGCTTTGCCGTGAATTCCATTCAGATTCGAAGTTGATTCAAATTTTAACTTTTAAGGATAATTTCATCTATAAAAAGCATGCTTCTATTGGATTCATTCACAAACACTCCTCTTCACAAAATATAACAAACACATCTTTAAAAATGGCTTCACAAAACCTTCTAGTTGCAGCAATTGTACTGCTGGGGATACACGCTTCTGTAGTTGCAGCAAGAACGGCGCCCGATGCATCGATGATCGAGAGGCATGAGAAGTGGATGCTGGAGAATGGCCGTGTGTATGATGGTGAAGCTGAGAAGGCGGAGAGATTCAATATATTCAAGGAGAACGTGGAGTATATCGAGTCAGTTAACGAAGCAAATGCTCGCCCTTACAAGCTCGCCGTCAACAAATTTGCAGATATGACGAATGAGGAGTTTCGAGCGTCTAGAAATGGATACAAGACGGGATCTCATCCGACGCCGTCTAGGGTTTCGACGTTTAGGTATGCGAATGTGACGGCAGCTCCGGCCAGCATCGACTGGAGGAAGAAGGGAGCTGTTACTGCTGTCAAGGATCAAGGCCAATGTGGTAACTAATAATATTATATATAAATACTCCTATTCAATATTCAAGCATCTTTTTAAGGTTACATTTACTTGTTACACCTCTATAACTATGAATAGGCAATTCAGATCTTATATGGTCTAATGGTGTGACATCTCGTGTTGCATTAATACAAGAGTGACACGTGTCATAATCAATGGTTTAAGAATTAATATATGTGTTTCCTTACATATACT
Organism: Leonotis leonurus; assembly: GCA_026898415.1. Classification (NCBI taxonomy): domain Eukaryota; kingdom Viridiplantae; phylum Streptophyta; class Magnoliopsida; order Lamiales; family Lamiaceae; genus Leonotis; species Leonotis leonurus. The sequence goes on along the minus strand of JAPKLX010000327.1, from coordinate 37,330 downwards.
CAAAATCTTGAATTCTAATCATGTCACGTTTCAGTATGGTAATATCACACGATTAGACAATGGGGGATCTGATGCAGCTTAAATGTTTATGAGGAGGTTATGAACTTCATTGTCTTTATATATTGAAACAAAATTGCAGGATGTTGTTGGGCATTTTCGGCGGTGGCAGCCACAGAAGGAATCAATCAGATCACAACAGGGAAGCTCGTTTCGTTATCCGAACAACAACTTGTGGATTGCGACACTACTGAAGATCAAGGCTGCAATGGTGGCCTAATGGATGACGCATTTCAGTATATTATTAGCAACAAAGGTCTCACAACCGAATCCAACTACCCCTACCAAGGAGTGGATGGCACTTGCAACGCGCAGAAGGAATCGTCCGATGCTGCTAAGATCACCGGATACGAGGATGTTCCGGCCAACAGTGAAGCTGCATTGCTCAAAGCAGTGGTTAGTCAGCCAGTATCGGTTGCCATTGATGCAAGTGGATCGGACTTCCAGTTCTACTCCAGTGGAGTGTTCACCGGAGAGTGTGGGACGGAGCTAGACCACGGTGTGACTGCAGTAGGGTATGGCGTGACGAGTGATGGAACCAAGTATTGGCTCGTCAAAAACTCGTGGGGAGCTAGCTGGGGAGATAATGGGTATATACTGATGGAGAGGGATATTAGTGCAGCAGAAGGTATCTGTGGCATTGCCATGGCAGCTTCTTATCCTACTGCTGTGGAGTGTTGAAATTTATATATATATTGTTGTGATAATGTATATAGGGAAAAGGAGATGTAAACTGTAAATTGTCTTCATGTTAATTTCAAGAATCTATTATAAATATAATGAATGCTAATATTTGTTGTGAAGAGTCTTGATTATACAAAAGTTATATACTCCTAGAGTTGAGTGTTATGGAGTATATATATCTTGGTAAAAGTTGTATACTCTAATAAAAAAGTAATTAAACAATCTTAATAATGATTATTAAGTAGAAACTTGTTGATAAAATTTAAAGCACGAGACCCTAAAATTGAAGAAAATAATTTCTTCATTCAATAGAAATGAGACACTTAATTCATCATAGAATGTTGGATGTATTAAATATCTTATATTCTGAGATTAAATTTATTATTTATTAAATATTTATCAAAATAAAATAATAATATAATGATCATAATTATTATTTATATAAAAATTAAATTTTAAAAATTATATACTGCTCACCCCTAAAGAAATTTGTTCAATTTAACCAAAAATTTGAGTGATTTGACTTTTGAAATCAATTTTCGTGGGACATGAGAGTATATTTTAAAATTTATAAATTCTAAAGACAATTTTAAGTGATATTAAATATTAGAAAATAAATTCATATTTTAATTAGGTGGTATAAATTTTGTATTTATTTTAAATATTAAATTAATTTAAAATATAAAAACTTACAATGATTCCATTGATTCTTAGTTTTTGGGCTGAAAAAGCTCGGCGATCAAAATGAATCATTCTTCTGGTCTCTCTTCATTCTCACCCCGAAACTGACCCACAGCACAAAATCAAAGAAGCGTTGGGAAAAAAGAATGAGACCTACAGAGAAGGGCTTTGTTGGAGAGCACGGGTTCTTTTTCGATGTTGGTAGTGCAAGCGAGTAGAAGGTTCGGAATTGAATAAGACAATAGATCATAAATTGGTAAGTCCCTAACTCTTTAACCAGAAAAAGAAGTGAAAAGCCAGAACTCTCAGCGTCTTACTTTCCTTTCGATCTTAGCAATCTGAACCGCTTGGTTGTGATGAGGGGCTTAGCCCTGACTACACTACACCTTAATCAAAGAAGGGCAGGCTGCGCCTTCTGGGAACCCCCCCATGAGCATCATGGCATAGGTAAAAGGGAACGAGGAGGCAAGCCCCCCATCTTCCGCATATCTTGCACGGTCTCACCACCATACATCTCCAGGCTGTAGCATCTTACGGTATCTGAAGGGTTCTCTTGGCCTTGGCCTAACCATCACTCCGGGACCGTTAACCACCTTCTTTGCATTCTCCTCGGCTTGTCTCTTGCTTTGTCTTTCATCTTTCTTCAATTAGTGGATCGTTCTAAAAACTGAGTACATTCTCCTCCTAGAGCTCATTTATTATGAGTTTAGTTGTTTCAGTTGAGGTGATTTTTTAACTTCTCTCTTCGAGAGCTTTGCTTGTTTTCTTTGTTTCTGGGAGTTCTGGGTCGTCGGCTAAATCGGCCCTGCTTTGCCGGGAGGAAATGAAAGCAGAATTCGTTCGGATCCTCCCACATGTTCAACCTTTTTTTAGCGGTTTCCCCAGAGATTTTTATCATTAATGCAACCTTCATTTTGCTCATTCATAGAGTTGTTTTTAGTACTTCTAAGAAATATGATTATTCGCCGTTAGTCAGTAATGTGGGTTGGCTTGGATTACTTAGTGTTGCGCGCCTAGGAGGGCAGCGCGCTTTGGGATGCGGAGGTTTAAGGAGCTCGTCCAGCTCCCTAACCTAATGCGGCACCGGGTTTGGACCGCAGGGAACCATAACATGGGGAGCGTCTAATCCTTTTGCCGCCGCAAGGCTAGCTAATCGTACGCAGCAGGCTCGAAGACGTTTACAATAAGTTCTGGAAACGGTTAATAGCAATTCCCTTTTCAACATTCTTAATGAGAATGATCTCCCTCTTCCATAAGGGTTGGACCGGTCGGTTCCCTCTTTCTTGCTAATCCTTTCTATTTAGTCCATCTCCAGCTTCGGACAAAGACAAAGCAGTTATCTTCTTATCTCCTGAGAGTTCCCTTAGAGGACTATTGAAAATGGTAGTAAGTCCAACCCTTCGCAAATATCGAATTACCTCCTTCCACAGATAGAATCGAAGGGGAGGACAGATCTGCAAGCAAAGAACCCTTCGGATTAGTTCGAAAAGCCCTTTCCAAACCTAGAATCCAGCAAAGCAACATAGCGAACAAGAAAAAATTTTGAAAAAACATAGTTCCTGTTAAAATTTGAGTATCCAATCAATTGTAAGGGCTCAAATCTAGTACTCAGTCAATAGTCAAACTTTATTCATAGAATTTAAATTTAATATTTCATAAGTCTTCCTTACTTTATTACAAGATTAATGTGTGTGTATGAAAATACACTAAGTGTTGTTGGCAGTTTATGTATGTTTTCATAGTGTGAACAAGTTTTGGTTATTGTCTCATAATTTAATTTATTGAAAATTGAGATGAATCTTTGCATGGATATGCACTTGAAAATTTGAGTGCTTACAAGAATCTATCATTACAAATAAATATTTGATTATTTACTTCTCGGTATTTTCCATTACCCAAGAGTAGGGGCAGGGGCGGAACTACGTGGGGCTAGTGTGAGCTAAAGCCCCCACGGTAGCCGCTGGACTGTAGGTATATATATTGGCCGCCGGAGGTCAGCCCCCATCTGCAGCAGCTGCAAAACTGAGTTTTCTCGCTTAAAGTTTGAAGAAGACGACTTCTTTTTATTTTCTTAGTTTTGTGTTTATGTAGTGGGCCGCAAATAAAAAAAAGAACAAGTAGTGGGCTGTAGTGGACTGCTTTTAGTTAGTGGGTTTCTACTTTTTTATTTATTTTATCTATCATATATTTTTATTTTACACTAAATACAAAATTACACTTTACCAAATCTCAATTTCTTTTAGTTTTTTACGGGGGCTATCACTTTCTCAAATCTCAATCCCTTTTGTTTCTGTGCTTCCTCAATAATCAATTGTTTCTTATTCTTCTTTGAATCTTGGCCGAACCTATTGAAGGTTAGTTTCTCCTCCTTGTATTTTCTTTAATTTGATCTTAATATATCTATAGTATTCTTGCAATTTTTTTAAATCAATTCGATGAAATATGAACACTTAATTCTTAGAGAGTTAGAGTTAATGCCTATTACATAATATGTTTTCAATTTGAATTCAAAAGTTAAGGTTTAAGATTTAGGAAGAGACAAGAGTAGAGATTGTAAATTCAATTGAATATTAGGAAGAAAAGAAAAACGAACAATACAGTAACTATCAATGTAAAAGTGTTTAAGTATGCTCTATTTTTTTTCCACATTGATTTTGCAGACTTACTAATTTATTTCTCACTTGTTCATTTTATTATTTTTCTAGAGATGGAAAAATATTATAAACCTAAGAGAATTCATATTGAAGAATCTCCTAGTACACCTATTGAAGAATCTCCTAGTACACCTATTGTTATTGAAACGGTGGATAATCAATCCAATGAAGAATTTAATATAGATGATATTGTTTATCGATAGATGAATTTGATGTTGCTATTCGAGATCAAATTAGAAGAGAGTATGTAGCTAGAGGCCCTTGCCAACTAATTGGCCATACGTATCGAAAAACAAAGTTTGGAAAGCAAGAAAGGAGCTTTCAAGATACGTGGTATGAGAAGTTTCCATGGTTAGAATATAGTATGTCGAAAGATGCGGCATTTTGCTTTTGGTGCTATCTTTTTAAACCTTCTTCCAATAGAGGTGGACAATTTGTTGATGATGCCTTTGTAAAAAAAGGTTTTAGTAATTGGAAAAAGGCGTTAGAAAGATTTCACATTCATAATGGGGCTGTGGATAGTGCTCATAATGAAGCGAAAGTCCAATTTCAATCTTTCAAGAATCAAAGGAATAGCGTGATGAATGTATTGCAAGATAATAGAAAGGAAAGAGAGATTGCATATCGCATTCGTTTGACAAAAATGTTAGATGTGGCACGACTTCTTTTGAAGCAAGGTTTAGCTTTCCGTGGACATAACGAGTCTGCTAGTTCTTTAAATAAGGGAAATTTTCTGGAATTCCTTGATTGGTATTGCGAATGGGATGAAAACATTGTCAGAGTTGTGAAGAAATATGTTGCTGCCAACAATAAAATGATTTCACCCAAAATTCAAAGGGATTTAGCTAAAGCTTGTGCTAGAACTATCACACATTCTATTATCACAGACATTGGGGGTGGTGTTTTTGCAATATTAGTAGATGAGTCTCGAGATGTTTCAGTAAAAGAGCAAATGGGTGTTGTGTTAAGATATGTTAATAAAGAAGGACGCGTACTTGAGCAATTTCTTGGTCTGAAACGTGTGCTCGACACCACTTCTAGTTCTTTGAAAAAATCTGTTGAAGAATTATTTGTGAAGCATGGTTTGTCTTTATCAAGATTGAGAGGCCAAGGATATGATGGAGCTTCAAATATGCGAGGTGAGTTTAATGGACTGAAATCTCTCTTACTTCAAGATTATCCATCAGCTTTTTATGTTCATTGTTTCTTCCACCAACTCCAACTAGTTCTTGTTTCTGTGGCTAAAAACATTCCTGTTGTGGGTGATTTTTTTGCTTATGTAACAATGATTGTAAATATGACTGGAGCATCTTGTAAAAGAAGAGAACAAGTAAGAGAGAAAGAACAAGAAAGAATACGTGTTGCTTTGGAAGGTGGAAATCTGGTTAGTGAAAAAGGCAATAATCAAGAAACTAATCTGGCAAGAGCCGGAGATACTCGTTGGGGATCACATTATTTAACAATAGTTCGTTTACAACTGATGTGGACTTCAGTGATAGAAGTGTTGGGCAAGATATATGATCATGACATAAATCCTGAACAAAGAGGTCTTGCTTCAAGTTTGACTGATAAAATGGAGAGTTATCAGTTTGTGTTTGTGCTACACTTGATGAAGCATTTGTTATGAATCACAAACGAGTTATCACTTGTCTTGCAAAAGAGAGATCAAAATATTGTCAATGCATTGATTTTGATTAAATCAGTGAAAAGCCGATTACAAGAGTTCATGACAGATGGATGAGAGATAATTTTGAATGAGGTTAACATGTTCTGTGAGTTGCACAAGATCAGGCTACTCGATATGACAGAAACTACTCGTGGATATGGAAAGCGAAGAGGGCAAGTCATCACTAACTATCCTCATTTTTGCTTTGATGTGCTTAATGAGGTACCATCTCTACATAAAGAAGTGGCTTTTATATTTATACTATTTATTGATAGACTGTTATTTGTAACAATTCTTTTTTTTATTTATTTCAATATTAGGTTGTTAATTTGATGCTACAAGAGATGAATGATCGTTTCTCGGAAGGTAACACAATTTTATTGAGTTGCATTTCATGTCTTGATCCGAGAAATTCTTTTTCTCGATTTGACTGTCAAAAACTAGTTGAACTTGCTTCTTTTTATCCACAAGATTTCTCTCCAACTGACTGTGCATGTCTTCATCAACAACTGAGCAACTATGTCTATAGTGTGCGACTTGATTCTCGATTTTCTGAAATTGAGGACTTGGGAAGTCTTGCTTTGAAATTGGTTGAAACTGAGAACCATAAAGTTTTTCCACTGGTATACCGTTTGTTAGAATTGGCATTAGTTATACCAATTGCAACTGCTTCTGTTGAGAGAGTATTTTCTGCGATGAAGATTGTCAAGACAGATTTGCGTAACAAAATGGGAGATGAACTGATGAATGACAGTCTAGTTGTGTATGTTGAGAAGGAGATTTTTGCAACAATTGATAATGAAGCCATCTTGGAACAATTTCAGGAATTGAAAACCCGTAAAACTCCATTGCCTCCTCTTCCTCGCACGAGTTAGCTACTTAGCTAGTTAGAACAATTTAGCTAAGTGTGTTTTTGAATTTTAAGTTCATATTCTGTAAGAAAAATCTATAAGTTTAAAATATTATATATTTTGTCGATGAAACTTTATGTATACATTAGCCCCCAGAGTAATTTTATCCTGGATCCACCCCTGAGTAGGGATGTCTATTCGGGAATCGGGGTATTTCGGGTAATACGCGATACCCGATCGGGTTCGGGTACCCGAATACCCAATTTTTGGGTTTTCGGGTCGGGGTCGGGTATTGATATTCTAGGGTTTTCGGGTTCGGGTAATACCCGATACCCGATCGGGTATTACCCGAAACCCGAATTTATTTATTTTTTATTATTATTTATATAATATTATATTTTTAATTTATAATTTAAAATATTTTAATACTCTAAATATTTGAATTTTTTAAAATTATCCGATAATATTCGATAAATACTCGAAAATAAGAATTTTTTTAATTAAATCGGGTAATTTCGGGTACCCGAATACCCTACCCAAAATACTCGATTCAGGTTCGGGTACCCGACCCGAATAGACACCCCTACCCAAGAGACTCCAAATATACAAAAACAAGGAATATCTATTAAAGATTAAGACATATCTCTTATCAAAGAAATAAGATTAAATCATATACTATGGTTGTACACAACATTATATGTGATGGAGTGATGACACAATGAAAGTAGTAGAGTGCACTAGTGTCTCATTGTTTATTGGTTTCGTATTTTATTGAATTTGTATTATTAAAAGACATATATCTTTACATATTTTGTTGATTTGAGTGTCAGTGAAGTTTTGTGAGAGAAATAACTTTCAAATTGCTCAATTAAAACAACTTATATTAGTGGTACCCAAAAAAACCACTTTAGAAAGTATTAGTCTCACAGGACTGATAATGAGCAAGGAATACCAGTCTTTCTACTAAAGAGAATTATCGGGTTAACAATCTTTGTTCATTATAATAGAACCTATATCGCACTATTAGGAATAGTTTGGTAGTAACAGTACGAACAACAAAACGTTTTGTGAACACATTTAACTTAATATTAAAATGATAAGAGTTTGAGACAAGTATGAAAACTACCATCACATGGTCAAGCAAAATACTAAGGCTATGTTCTCTTTGAATGCTAAATTTATCCCTTGAAAATGTGAGATAAGAGTATAATTACTCTTTAAATTTTTTCTTTTTTTTCCATCCCTCTCATCTAAATTACCAATTCATCACTATTTTTCTCCTTAATCCCCCTCTAAGGAGGGATAATATTATCCATCCAAATTTAGAGTGATAATATTATCCCTCTTAGAGTGGGATTAAGGAGAAAAATAGTGATAATATTATCCATCCAAATTTGGAGTGATAATATTATCTCTCCTTAGAGTGGGATTAAGGAGAAAAATAGTGATAAATTTATAATTTAGATGGGTGGTGGATAAAAAACGAAGGAATTTAAAAGGTAATTTTATTCTTATCCTACATTTTCAAGGGATAAATATATCCATGAAAGAGAACACAACCTAAATGAATTAGTATTTGACTAAAAAGTTATTATCCCAAAGATTCACAATATAAACAACTTAATCATGCCTTAATTACTACTGTGATTTAGGCTTTTCATCCTAAGAATTGACTTTTGATTTTCTGCAGCTGAGTTAGAGCTTCTTTCATGTTAATCCTTTCGGTGGGGAATTCTATCGAGCATTTAAAAGCCAACTCCAATATGGATGATGTGAATTCCACAGTTTTATCGCCATGTTCTTCATCAAGATCCATTAGTAAGTTAGCATCCAAAACTTCATATGTTGCTTGTGGAATTGACTTTTCAGTCCAAATCTTCAAGCTTAGATATCCACCAAACATATCGTCACTTGGTCTTTTTCTAGCAAAGGTTTCCATCAACATCACACCATAGCTGTACACATCGCACCTTGTAGAGACTAGCCCTTCAAAACCATACTCTGGAAAGAACAAGAACACAATCAATTATATGATGCATGCCATGAAAATTTTAATCAATTAAAAGTATAAAATTCTTGTGTTGAGAGTTGTGATCACATGAGCTGAAGTTGAGCTTGAAGTATTAGACAGAGTGTTTTCTGTTGGGTGAGCAGATCGTCTGCTGGTATGCTGTAGTGGAGCAGATAGTCTACCTAAGTTTAGTAGATTGATTTCTGGTTGGACAGATCGATCTGCAGGTACAGCAGATCGCTGTTGGTGCATGAACCATCTGTCTGGATGTAATCTACGTGTTGGGAATTGATCATCCGGTGAAAGCAGATCGTTCTGGTGGTGAACAGATCGTTTGGTTAAAGTCCAAACAGATCATTCTGGTGGTAAACAGATCGATTGGTAAAAGCAGACTATCTGTTGGTGAACAGCTGGTAGAGCAGGTCGACTGCTGGGAATAAGCAGATCGTTTTCTGATAGGCTGTGGTTGAAGCAGATCGTATGATGGAACTGAGATGGATCGTTTGCCGGGTGCAGCTCGCTGTGGTGAAGTTTTGGTGGAACAGATCGTTAAAAAGCAAATGTGTATAGCAGCTCGATAACGATCTGTTCTGGAATTTTGAACATCAATCTGTTGTTAGCGGGAATGTTCCCAGGGGTTCTAGAAAGGGGTTTTAACCGTTTCTAATGGTCGAATCCAGCTGTCAGAGTCTGTTGAAGTTTGTTGCAACAGAATGTGGCAGTGTACAGTGGCAGGAATCATCTGGAATATTCGGGAATTGCCATCTGCATCTTTCTAGTGATTTCCATGGGATTATTTCGTGTGTCTTATATATAGCTCGAAATATTGTGATTGAAAGTGACTTCTTTTGCAATCTCATATTCACTAGTAAATTTCTAGAGAGAGAAGAAGAGTGATACACGAGGGGAAAGAAAGAGAGTAAATCCTTGAGTGTCTTCATTGTAATCTCTGTAACCTCTCTTTTTGATTTTGAAATTAGTGAATTGTTCTCTGTTCTTCCGTGGACATAGGCTTGATTTTGAGCCGAACCACGTAATTCCTGTAGTTATTTTTCTACTTATTTTCGTTATTGTTCTGATTTCCACCATTCAAACCCAACAATTGGCGCCGTCTGTGGGAAAGAGGAAGGAATCAATCACGATGACAACTCGATTTGATGTTGAGAAATTCACCGGGAAAAACTACTTCGATTTATGGAGGATTAAGATGAGAGCATTGTTAGTCCAAAATGGATTAATTGATGTGCTCAGGCCAGATCCGCCATTGGAGTCTAGCTCGAGCTCCAAGGAAGGCGAGGATAAGGTGAAGGTAGATGAAGAACGGGAAAGGATGAAGGAAAAGGCTCACAGCGCAATCATCCTATGCTTGGGGGATAAAGTCCTAAGGGAAGTTTCAAAGGAGACCACTGCTGCTGGGATATGGCAAAAGCTTGAGTCATTATACATGACCAAATCGTTGGCGAACAGATTGTATGCCAAGCAAAAGTTGTACGCGTTCAAGGTGGTTGAGGACAAGTCGATCCATGACCAGCTCGATGAGTTCAACAAAATATTAGATGACCTTGAGAATATTGAGGTAAAGGTCACTGATGAAGATAAAGCCATTATCCTATTGAGTGCTCTGCCTAAAAGCTTCGAACACCTTAAGGATGCCATGCTTTATGGGAGAGAGACTTCCATCACCATGAATGAAGTCCAGACTGCGCTGAAGTCCAAGGAGTTAAGCAAGCTTCACAATGGAAAAAGTGAGGCCAGTACAGAAGGTTTGGCTGTTAAAGCTAAATCTGGAAAGTCTGGAAAGAAGAAATTCCATAAGAACTTGCCAGGAAAGAGCAAGGTGGAGGATGAGAAGGAGACCAGGAAATGCCATTTCTGTAAGAAACCAGGCCATCTTAAGAAAAATTGCTTCTCATGGAAGAGAAAGCAAGCTGCAAAGGGCACCAATGTAGATGAAGGTGCTGCTGATATTGCAGAGGATCCGGAGGAAGCTGAGATGATGAATGTGATCAGCTCCAAGATTGATGGTGCGTGGATTATGGGTTCAGGTTGTACATTCCATATGTCACACATGAAGGAATGGTTCAGTGATCTCCAGCTTGGTGAATTTGGATTGGTCACTCTTGGTAATGATCAAGCTTGCAGAGTGAGGGGCATTGGGAAGATTACCTTCAAGTCCAACGATGGATCTGTTAAAATTCTGTCGGAAGTGAGGTATGTTCCAGACCTCAAGAGAAACTTGATATCCCTAGGAATGCTTGAAAGCAAGGGATATGGATTTGTTTCTGAGAATGGATACCTCAAGGTTATGAATGGTTCAAGGGTTATGCTCACTGGTGTGAGGAAGAGAAGTCTCTACTATCTGTTGGCAGATGTCATCTCTGGAGATTCTGAAAATGCTGCTGAGGATGAAAGCAAAGTTTGGCATTTGAGGCTGGGTCATCTCAGTGAGAAAGGGATGAATGAGTTGAGGAAGCAAGGGGTTATCAAAGCTAGAGGGATGCTCAAGGTCAAGGACTGCGATCTGTGGGGGCCTGCAAGGGTGGAAACTATTTCTGGGGGAAAATACTTTATGTCCATCATTGATGATTTCTCTCGAAAATTATGGATATATGTCATAAAGTCCAAATCTGATGCACTTCAAAAGTTTGTGGAATGGCACACTGAAGTTGCCAATGAGAAGGGCGTCAAATTGAAGTGTTTGAGGATGGATAATGGGCTCGAGTTCATGTCGGAGGAATTCCAGAAATTTTGTGTTGAGAATGGAATCAAGAGGCATAAGACTGTACCTGGGAACCCACAGCAGAACGGTGTGATAGAGAGGATGAACAGATCGATCCTGGAAAGGATCAGATGCATAAGGATAGGCAGTGGGCTTCCAAGAAACTTTTGGGGGGGGAACTGGCCATGACGGCCTGTTACTTAATCAACAAAAGTCCAGTTGTGTCAAACAATTTCAAATCTCCAGATGAGGTGTGGTCTGGAAGAGTTCCAGATTACAGTTATCTCAAGGCTATTGGTTGCCTTGCTTATGTTCACATCAACATCAAGCAAGATAAATTGGAGGTCAGGGCACTGAAATGTGTCATGCTTGGATATCCCAAGGGAGTGAAGGGATACAAACTGTGGTGCATGGAACCAGGATACCAGAAGGCCATCATTAGTAGGGATGTGAGATTCGTGGAGGATCAGATGCCTCTGTTAAAACGATCTGCTCCTAGTGGAGAAAAACAACCCACTACCAGAGGAGAAGGAGCATCTGGGCAGATTGATCCAGGAAGTGATCATTCCAAGAATGCAAGGTTGCAGGTGGAGTTCCAGAACAGCAACCAGAGGACAGATCATCTGGATGAGCAGATCAGTTCTGATGAGGAAGAGGAGCAGAGACCCGCTAGTAATGATCTAACCAACTACCAGTTAGCTCGTGATAGAGCTAGAAGATCTGTCCATCCAACAGATCAATATGGACATGCTGATCTGGTATCTTATGCGCTGGCCATAGCAGATGAGGAGGGACCAGATGAACCTAGAAGTTACAAGGAGGCAGTGAGGTGCAAGGAGGGAGCAGATTGGCTTGCTTCTATGCAAGAGGAGCTTGAATCATTGCATAAGAATGGCACTTGGGAGCTTGTAGACAGACCGAAGGATGTCAAATGTGTTAGCTGCAAATGGATCTTTAAGAAAAAGATCGAGGTGTGCCAGCAGCACAAGGTCAGGTACAAAGCTCGATTAGTGGCCAGAGGGTTTACCCAGAAGGAGGGGATAGACTTCAATGAAGTGTTCTCCCCTGTTGTCAAGCATTGTAGTATAAGGTTGATGCTATCTCTAGCTGTTCAGAACAACCTGGAACTACAACAGCTCGATGTAAAAACAGCTTTTCTCCATGGTGATTTGGAGGAAAACATTTATATGACCCAGCCCGAGGGATTTATCCTACCTGGAAATGAAGACAAGGTCTGCTTACTCAAGAAATCTCTATATGGTTTGAAGCAGAGCTCCAGACAGTGGTATTTGAGATTCGATGATTATGTTACATCCATTGGTTTTTCCGGATCACAGTTCGATAGCTGTGTGTATCTCAAGGAAGGAGATGGGAGAGCAAAAGTCTATCTGCTGTTGTATGTTGATGACATGTTACTTGCTGGCAAAACCATGAAGGAGGTCGACAAAATCAAGGAGGAGTTGAGAGCAGAGTTTGACATGAAAAATCTCGGAGATGCAAGGAGGATATTGGGTATGGACATTATAAGGGATAGGCAAACAGGTAGCTTGTGGTTGATGCAGCGCGATTAGATCAAGGGTGTTATAAGAAAGTTCAAGATGGATTCAATGAAGGAGGTTAAAGTTCCTCTGGCTCAGCACTTCAAACTGTCTGCTGAGCACAGGCCAGTGAAGAAAGAAGATCGAAGGTTTATGGGAAAAATACCATATGCCAACATTGTTGGCAGTTTGATGTATACGATGATCTGCTCGAGGCCCGATGTAGCTAACTCGATCAGTGTTACCAGTAGGTATATGGCAAATCCAGGTCGATACCACTGGGAAGCATTAAAATGGTTAATGAGATACTTGAAGGGGACTTCAAATTTTGGTTTAAAGTATCAAAGGATGGAGGTGGAGCCTGATCAACCGTTGATGGGGTATGTGGACTCAGATTATGCAGCTAATCTGGATTCAAGGAAGTCACATACAGGTTATGTATTTAACTTGTATGGGACTGCCATAAGCTGGAGATCGTTTCTTCAATCTGTGGTTGCGTTGTCAACTACAGAGGCGGAGTACATGGCCTTAACTGAAGCAGTGAAGGAAGCCTTGTGGTTAAAAGGAATTCTAAAGGAGATGGGTGTGGAGCAGAGATTGATCCAGGTGAACTGTGATAGCCAGAGTGCTATACACCTTGTAAAACATCAAGTGTTCCATGAAAGGACTAAGCACATTGATGTGCGGCATCACTTCATAAGAAATGTTGTGAGAGAATGTGATGTGCAGGTTGTTAAGGTTGGAACAGATGATAATGCAGCAGATGCATTAACAAAAGCATTACCAGCGGCAAAGTTCTATCATTGCCTCGATCTGGTAAGCTTGGTACCTCGAGATTGAGGTGGAGCAGCCCGTGAGGGGGCTGGTGCAGCTCGACAGCGAGCTGTGAGGAGAGGTCCTTGATTCAGATCATGCAATCAAGGTGGAGATTGTTGAGAGTTGTGATCACATGAGCTGAAGTTGAGCATGAAGTATTAGACAGAGTGTTTTCTGTTGGGTGAGCAGATCGTCTGCTGGTATGCTGTAGTGGAGCAGATAGTCTACCTAAGTTTAGCAGATTGATTTCTGGTTGGACAGATCGATCTGCAGGTACAACAGATCGCTGTTGGTGCATGAACCATCTGTCTGGATGTAATCTACCTATTGGGAATTGATCATCCGGTGAAAGCAGATTGTTCTGGTGGTGAACAGATCGTTTGGTTAAAGTCCAAACAGATCGTTCTGGTGGTAAACAGCTCGATTGGTAAAAACAGACTATCTGTTGGTGAACAGCTGGTAGAGCAGGTCGACTGCTGGGAATAAGCAGATCGTTTTCTGATAGACTGTGGTTGAAGCAGATCGTATGATGGAACTGAGACAGATCGTTTGCCGGGTGCAGCTCGCTGTGGTGAAGTTTTGGTGGAAAAGATCGTTAAAAAGCAAATGTGTATAGCAGCTCGATAACGATCTGTTCTGGGATTTTGAACATCAATCTGTTGTTAGCGGGAATGTTCCCAGGGGTTCTAGAAAGGGGTTTTAACCGTTTCTAACGGTCGAATCCAGCTGTCAGAGTCTGTTGAAGTTTGTTGCAACAGAATGTGGCAGTGTACAGTGGCAGGAATCATCTGGAATATTCGGGAATTGCCATCTGCATCTTTCTAGTGATTTCCATGGGATTATTTCGTGTGTCTTATATATAGCTCGAAATATTGTGATTGAAAGTGACTTCTTTTGCAATCTCATATTCACTAGTAAATTTCTAGAGAGAGAAGAAGAGTGATACACGATGGGAAAGAAAGAGAGTAAATCCTTGAGTGTCTTCATTGTAATCTCTGTAACCTCTCTTTTTGATTTTGAAATTAGTGAATTGTTCTCTATTTTTCCGTGGACGTAGGCTTGATTTTGAGCCGAACCACGTAATTCCTGTAGTTTTTTTTCTACTTATTTTCGTTATTGTTCTGATTTCCACCATTCAAACCCAACTATCTTGAATTATAATTCACCTGGAGCAATGTAACCAAGTGTTGCTGGAGTGTTGGTTATCACGATACTCTCCTCCTCGCCCAATAGTTTTGATATGTCGAAATCACTCACATGAGCAACCATTTCTTCATCCAACAATACATTACTTGGCTTCACATCACAATGAACAATTGGAGTGGGATTACCATGGTGAAGATATTCCAATGCCGACGCCACGTTAATCATAATGTCCAACCTTTGAATGAAATCCAAGAAATAGTTGTGTGAATACAACCATTGCTCAAGATTTCCCTTTGGCATGTATTCAACTACCAAAGCCTTGAATTCTTCATTGGAGAAACTGCTTATGACTTTTGCCAGATTTCTATGACGAATGTTACGAAGAACTTCACATTCAACATCAAAGCTCTTAAATGCAGCTTCAGACTGCATTTTAAACACCTTTACAGCAACAACCTTTCCATCTCCAAGAATTCCTCTATAAACAGAACCAAAACCCCGTACCTAGTAAATTACTCTCACTGAACTGTTGAGTTGCTCGTGCGAGCTCATAATATGAAATTCTTTCGTGTACAACCGGAGAAATTCCATCAGTTGCTTTTTGTTTACTTTTGTATCTCATAAAAATGAAGGCCAAGCACAAACTTGTGATAAAAGCCTGAGCTCCTGCAAGAATAAATAAAGCAAACACTACCTTCTTCCTCTTGATCTGTGACTGGAAACAACTTGACAAGGTGGCACATCGAACCTTGGAGATCCGCATAATGCTTTATTGCCTTTAAATGACTCTATCGTGAAGGTCGTAAAAGCACCAACACTGGGAATTTCTCCACTCAAACTATTGAAAGATATATTAAAGTTGTTAAGGTGTTTAAGTGCCTCAAAAGACTTTGGGATTGAACCAGATAGGTTGTTGTACGACAAGTCAAGAGTTACCAAATTAATCATGCTCCCAACAGACTCAGGAATAGAACCTTCTAGTCTATTATTTGCCAAAGACAAATTGACCGAACTCTGCAACTTTCCAATAGTGTTAGGAAGAGACCCCGACAACTTATTCATCGAGAGATTTACATAGGCTTCTACTCCCGCGTTACTTATCTGTTCAAGTATATGCCCACTTAATGAATTTGAGGACAAGTCAAGATCTATCAAATCTTTAAGGCCCCATAAGCTTGAAGGTATACTAGAATTGAACATGTTAGAGTCCATAAAATAATTCTTTAAAAAACATATTTCCTAAACAATCCGGAATCGAACCTGAAAATTGATTTCAACTAATATAAATAGCATTCAGGTTATATAAATCACATATTGCCTCTGGTATGGTCCCTCCCAACATGTTATCAACAAGATATAATCCTTGGAGGTCAAGCAAATGTCTGATGGTAAGTGGAATATTACCATATAAGTCATTTTCCCTCAATATCAAATTAAGCAAATTCCTTAAATTGCCTATTTCACTAGGAATTCTTCCACTCAATTTGCATTGTCCGGCGACCAGCGGCGAATACTTGGAGTGAGGAAGAAAGATTCCCTATAGAAGATGGTATGATGCCGTATGGAGGATTGACACTGATTGACAAGGCATTCAGAAACCTGCAATTTGCCAATAAAGCTCAGTTCTGAAGAAGAAGTAGAAGAAGGAGGTGCATTCATAAGATTGTTGTGGTCGAGACCAAGGCGTTTAAGAAGTCTTAGGTTTCCGAGATCTGTAGGTATATAGCCACAGTTTGTTACGAGAAAGTGCGAGATATGTGAGCTGAGAACAATTAGAGATAGAGTTGGGTATTGATCCGCTAATAGAATTTCCTCCAAGATAAATTTCTCTAATAATGGACGAGTCACGATATATATGGGTTGGAAGAACACCTGAGAGAGCATTGAAGGAAACATCAAGACTTTGAAGAGTCGAAATGTTGAAGAGCTCGTGTGGAGTCGAACCATTAAAGGTGTTGAAATTTAATAATAATTTCTGTAGTTGGGAAAGTTGGCCAAATTCAGTGGGAATAACCCCTGCATGTAAAAAAATCAGATAAATTCAAATCTGCATGGGTACTTTTCCTGATTTTTGTGTACCAGTTAAGAAGTTTTGTGAGAAGTCGAAGTGTGTTAGCATTGTAAGATTCCCGACATCCCTTGAAAGACTTCCCGTGAATTTTTTGCGCCAAAGTTTTAAGCTTTGCAGAGAAGACATATTCAATAAAATATTAAGATCAACTGACCCCCCAATTTGATTCTTTTCGGCTGCAAAAGCACTCAGTCTCTGAAGATTCCCAATCTCCTGCGGTATCATACCCGCAAGAAAATTAAAGATATTTTTATGAACCTCCGACCTAATTCAACCTAGTATTGAATTAATAAAGTGAAGCATACCATTCAGATTGTTACCACCGAGAACTAAAAGCTGACGAAATTATGTAGGCACCTCTGAACCCGAAATTTAAACTTTAACATTAACTTCACTACCACTAGGCCAATATTAAATAAGTAGTTTATTGATTTTTTTAACCATTAAGATATTTATTTTTTTTAAATACAATAATTTATTTTCTTTATTTTTATGTCGAAATTTTTATGATACTAATTTTCAAAAATACGGAAAAAGTATTTAATGTATACAAATAAATGAGTGTAATATATTTTTTGATAAAATAAACAAATGTGTATAAAGCTACCTTTGGGGAAGTAACCACATATCATTGGAAGTTATATAACCGATTGGATTTTATAAAATAAAATAAAGGATGTAGTTGTTGCAAATTGCAATTAGGTATTCAAATCATGGAATTTTAAATGTGAAGTCAACACCTAATTTATTAATGAGGTCGCATCTACGTACCGTCCAACACATGCCCACGGCTATATAGAAATGCCACATCAGTTTATTATTGTTTTAATTTTATATTGAATTTTATCCTAATAAAAAAATTATAGTCGTAAAATTAATGAATTTTTTTAAAAAATTAATATTTATCTACGAGTCATGTTAAATCGTTTGTGGATGTAATAATCTCGCCCGCTACAAGCGGGTGAGCATTTTCGATCTATACATACATACATACAAACATGTATATATATAGGAAGTGATTCCAACCATTTATTTTAGTAGATCAACGTATGATCTATTCAAATTTATTAATTTTTAAATTCATTAAAATAATCTAAAAATATTATGATAAAGACATTTATGTAATTAAACTGGATAGAGAAAATAATCAATCTCACTAATTAAAGTAATAATGGTTATATTAAAGAGAGAGAAAAAGAGAATTAATAGAAATTGGTTATCAATGGCCACGACGATTTTGCTCCGGCGAGGAGGAGGCTAGATTGCCGTCGACTTAGCGCCGTTGTTGGTGGTGGCGTCGCTGCTTTGTTTTAATTACGTTGTTGCATTAATAACACAATAATTTGACATTGAACCAGACTACTGTTTTGCATTACGAAATTGAACAGTATATATTATCATTTGGGTTCAATTATCCCGTACATGAATTACTTCAGTTACATTGTTGCATTGTTGCATTGATAATTACGTTGATAATTTTCATTGAGAAAGAATTGTTGCAAGGGGCGTTGAATTCGCATTGATAACACGACAATTTGCATTGAACCAGACTACAGTTTTGCATTATTTCAATTACATTGTTGCATTGATAATTACGTTGTTGCATTGTTGGTAAGCGTGATGGAAGTGGCGGTGAATTCATGACAAGTAGGTTTGTTTTAATTACGTTGTTGCATTGATAACACGACAATTTGCATCGAACCATGCTACAATTTTGCATTACTTCAATTACATTGTTGCATTGATAATTACGTTGTTGCATGGTTGGTAAGCGTGAATGTGGAAGATTTTTGGGTGGTTGCGTGATAATGGTAACTTACCATGTCAATTACCACAATTAAAGGCGAGATAAGATTTTTCAAATTTAATGCTATAAACCGCCACATTCATTTTGACTATATTACCCTTTTGCATTGCAAATTTGCGATGCAACACGCCTAATAACCATTTTCCCTGAATTTCAGGATTAAATCTACACCAATAGATATAATGCAATAGATGAAAAACATTACTTCATATTTTATATCAAAAAGTCACTTTTTACCTTAACACACACACATATATATACACATATAAGATATAAATCATATACAAAGGACCTTTTGAATACAAAATAGGAAATTATCCAACCATTAAATTCAATGAATGAACAATTATGATTAAACAATTTTAAATACATTAAAATATAACATAATTAATTGATTAAAGTTAGTATAGTAATATTTTATAGGAGAGAGAATGCTATACTGTTACAATGAGGAATAACAATATTATTTTAATATTTTAAAACGTAACTTACCTTATATGAATGTTATTGTTAGAGTAAATTATGGGATTTGAAAATCATTAAATCTTGTTCGTAAGTTACACCTTTGGTTTGTGTTTCTCCAACGTTTTGTGAGTAATTTTCATTGAGAAGGAATTGATGGAAGGGGACGGTGAATTCATGGCAAGTATGTTTCTTTTAATTACATTGTTGCATTGATAACACGACTATTTGCAGTAAATTAGGCTACAGTTTTGCATTACGAAATTGAACAGTATATATTATCATTTGAGTTCAATTACCCCGTACATGAATTACTTCAATTATGAGTTTATTCTGTCTCGTATATCTCATATATGCATTGTTTTTGCGTGAGGTTGTTCTGTCTTGTATGTGCTTTGCGATATGAAAGAAGTTTTGTGTTGAATTGTTATTTTTTTTTTAGTTTAGGGTGTAGTGTACATATTAGTCTGTGTAACATACGATAATTCATTGATTTTTACGTTGATAATACTGTGTTTTAATTGATGTTACTGTTATTTATTTTGTACATTGATAATAAGATAATACATTGATTTTTTAAATTGATAATACCGTGATTGCATTAATAATATGATAATTTGCATATAACCACTTAATAGTTTGCATTGTGATTTTTTAGATGTTGATTCTTTATTTTTTTATGTAGATGTTGTTGGTGATGATACGTCATCAATTCAAAATGATTTTTTATATTCCAAAGTGTCGAGATAGTATGAAACCAATAGTTAGCTAGATTTTTACGAATTTGGATGATGATGCAATCCAGTTTTACAAAGATTATGATTATTAAATCTTCACTCTATTAATTCAGCACATGAAGATGACAACAATTAAAAAACTAAATCTACCCGACCTCAATTGAATCATCACTCAAAGCACTCAATTATTGAGCACACATAACATAAAATTTAAAAATATTTGTGTTAAAGCAAAACATTAAAAAAAAGTTTGATTGTACAAAAGATTACGATAATGTAAAGAATGCAACAGATGTAACCACAAGACATCCTACATGATATTATAATGCAATAACAATATGAATACAATGCAAAATATCATCTCATTAAAATTGGCACTTAATGTCTGAAATTAACAAATATTAAACACATGGAATGAATAGTTCATTTAAATATATCACCATGACTAACCAATTTCTTTTTTTTACCATGTGTCCACACTGAATATATAGTGTATCCCATTAGATGGAGGATTCATCCAGATAAAAAAACTTGCATAATAAAATTATAACAGTTGCATTACTAACACAAAGAATTTGCATTAAAATATTCAGCAACATCTGTAAAATTTTGTGTGAAAATATAGTGCGAGAAGAAGTTTAATACTATGCAACAATATGCAAACAACGAATATATTTATAAATTTCCTTCTGCATATGAAATATAATAATTTCCGCGTGATTAAATAATACCAAGAAAAAAACATTGTATTTGCACTTTCAATTCAACACAACAATCAATACAGATTAAATCATATAATACTGCATAATTTCATAGAAAATACACTATTTACAGAGATTTAAACTCTCAAATCTTGATCATTAACATCGATGTACCCAACAAGTTTATAATCTATATACTACAATTTGTTTCCTAATTGTTGTAGTGTTAGTGACATTAAGTGTCAAAGAATGTATAAATTAAATCAACTAACCTTCTTTCATATTGATAACTCTTCGTCGAGTAGTCGCACTACGTGGATCTTTCCTGTGCACCGTCAAAACTTCGCGAATTGCAGCAAGTTGAAAATCACCATTGTCGTCTTCAATATCCGTTGGTTACTGCCTCTTTTCATGAACCCTAGTTTTCACCATGATTATCGGGGATAAAGTTTTCTCAGACATAGGAGGAAATTTTTCTTGAAATTTGGCTCTGGAGAGTGGTTGAGAGAATCTTGAAATGCAGTTATTGTGAATACAAATTAGAGGAAAACTAAATATATTAAAAGATTTGTTGTTAATTTCCCTCTTACAAGTTCAAATACAATTACTACTATGCTGCATTTTTTTTTACACAATGCAAACAAGCGGTTGACATATACAATATTTAATTATTAAATAATTGCTAAACGTCCGATCGAAAGTAACGTACGATCAGTATCATTTTCTATTTTATATTGATTCTCTATTTTGTACCTTAACCGCACCCTGTCTATATATCTATATATATATAAAACAGGAAGCATTCCAATTGAAATCAATTTCAAATCAATTTGAGTGGCAATTTTGTAAATAATTTCAATTTCAATGGCAAATATAATACTACAACTATTAAATTTAAAAATAAACCTTAACAAGATTCGATCTCTATACCTTTCATAAGAAAGACTATATTGTAAACCAATAAAGCAACAAGATAACTTGAACATTAAACAAATCATAATATACATGTACAACTAAATCTGATTTATGTTTAGCGTTTAACTTATTAATTTTTAAAACTTTATAGATTATTTTCTCTATCCTATAACACATTTCTCCTAAAATTATTTATTTTCTTCGTAAAAATATTTTCAATATTATGCATATTAAATTAAAGATCTCAACAATACATTTAATTTGATATATGTTATATAAAATATAAATTTAATATAAAAAATTATAAAAAATTGAAAATAATTATATGCATACATATTCTTATACAAATAATATATTTTACTAAATTATAATGTTC
>JAPKLX010000327.1:0-14649 GCA_026898415.1 Leonotis leonurus | reverse complement strand
AATTTTTATCAATATACACAAATGTTTAAATAGTTAATTTTTTAATTTTAATGTGTTGTTATAAATTAATAAAAAACGACTCTTTATAAAATAAGAAATTGAATGAGGTAAAATAAATCGAAGTTATTGTATCAAATCGTTGATTTTGTTCTCAAATTTTGAAACTGACATAGTCACAATTAAGAAGAGTACTATCGATTGCGGTTTTAAAACTATCAAATAAAATTAGATTATAATATTTTTGATTTCTTTAAATATCTATATTATAAATTATTAATAAATAGATTTATAAATCCGTGCATAGCACGGGTGCAGTACCTAGTATCTAATTATTAAGAGTACAACTTTTTCCATCATTTTAATCTCTATTCATTTAATTATTATTTTTTTCATTTTAATTAAGTGTATTATTTTTAGTAACAAAAATAATTCGAACTTACATAGCATAATTAATCTCGTGTAATCTCTATATAATAAATATTTCTTTATACTAAATTTCAAAAACTGTATAAAAATTATGTAATCTTCAAATTAATATCATAAGATTGTATAAAAAATTATTTTAAATTCAATAATATAATGAAATTATTATGTAAATTATATATATATATATTAATAGACATAATGATAAACATAAATATATGTTATACATTAACCAGGGATAGAAGTATATTTTGAAAAAAATATAAAATAATATAACTAACATATTATATATATTTAATATTTATAGATATTATAAAACTACAATCAAATTATGTATTAAAAGTGAATTGTATATTTTATGGGCTGATTTTCAACTCGTGTGGAGATTTATTGAAATACTTTAGTTAGATCCTCGCAATTTTGAAACACAACACGTTACTTCGTTCATTTTAAAGATACAACTTTTGTATTTTCAAAAAAGTGATTTTTCGATAGATAAGTCGGTACCGATTTTTACACTTTGAAAATTAAAAGTAATCAAGTAATCGGTACCAGGCTAAAGTATTGATTTATTATATTAACTATTACAAATAATTGACAATCCATAAAAATACTCACAATCCAAAATTAACATGTAATAAATGTTTAAATATTAAAATACTTTTTAAAAATACTCAAATTATGTATAAATATTCTATATTACCCTTTCAACACCTTTTCTTTTGTTTTACTTTTTTATAAATAAATATGTTATTTGATTAGTTTAGTTTTTTTACTACCCTTTAAAAATCTTTTTGTTATTAAATAAATATAACAAGTTTCAATAATATAACAGATAACATATTTATTTATAATTAACATAAAATAACAATCAAATAATTATAAAAATAGTAATATAAATACAATTAATTAAAGAATATAATACATTAAATTAAAATGATGTGCGTAATGTTGTAGTGCACAAGCCAACGTAAAGAGTGTCAGCGCAAGGCGCCGGGGCAAGTCGTCAGCGCAAGGCTACAACAATGCAAAGCGCCAGGGAAAGGCTCGAGCGCAAGGCGCTAGCGCAACGCGCTAGCGCAAGATAGTTGTGTCAACGGAAGGTGCTAGTGCAAGATACAAGTGTAAAGATACCACTTCCATTTATTTTTTAATTCATCTCTTTTTTATATAGTAGGTCCTATTTTGTGGTTCAATGGATCTCTTTTTTATATAGTAGGTCCTATCTAAAATGCTGAGAATCTCTTAGAGCATCTACAATGATGCTACCCATAGTGTGTGCCAAATGTGCTACACATCGTCAACTTTCAACATTTTTAACTATCTCAATTCTTTTCCACTATGGTGCTATCTTAAATTTAACTATGTGATGGCCCCACATTTATAATACTAATTGAAAATAAAAAGAAAAAACACAAAAGTTTGGCATAATTTGAAGCAAATAAATTTGGTGGGACCCAAATTCATTTTACTACCTAGATAGCATTTTTGCTACCCCTTCACTTTTATACTACCTCAAAACAACATTCTATTATGACACTACCTCTTCCAATTCATCAACTTCCCCAAAACACACACCCATAGTGAATACTCTTACACGTACTTTTATCTATATGAGTATTTTTAATTTTGCCTCTAAAAATAAAATATTTTATGTTTATTAAAAATAAAATCTTTTACATTTTATAAAATATTAATGAGTTAAATTTAAATATATTTATATTTAATTATTGATAGAAAAATATCTATCAGCTTAAATTAATTTTTTAAGAATATAAAAAAAGAAATATAATAATACTGAATAAATATAAAATTATTCTTTAACCAATTGTGTCGGTTAACTGGTATGGAACCAGCCAAGAACTGGTTTACAGATAGAACAAGTCCAAAGTTCGATACCATGACCCATCTATTAAATTATATATGGGCTTCAAAACTATAGGCTATGAATTTTAGTTTTATGGGCTGAGGCCATAAACCCACCTATAAAACAGTGAAGCCCATTTATAATTGCTCCTCTCTTACTTTTATAATAAATAGAACCAATTCTTAACTCTCTATCTCACTCATTACTTTTTAAATTAAATTAATTTCAGTATTTTCTCATATTTTAAACTGAATGGGTCTTTAGACATGTTAAATGCAAAACTTTATAATTATAAATTCTTACTTTTATCTGAATATTAAATAAAATATGGCCACGTATACCTCACATTTTAAAATGTTGAGCGGCAAATTTTTATCTTAATTTATGGAGTTAGGTTTTTAATTATATTAATCATCACATATTTTATAAAAATATTTCCTCGAAACTATGAGAACTTGGATGTCTTGTGTTTATTGTGGACTTGGTAAATTATGCTAATGTGTAATGTAGTATATTTCAATGAAAGGAATCTCATTGAGAAAGATTGTAGTAAAATATTAAAGTGGGATAGAGAATCTCAGGAAGACGTAAATAACAAGTTAAAGTGAACTGAAAAGCACACTCTTTAACATGTAACGAGGTTGAAATCACAACCTAAACTCGTCTCTTTACCGTTATCCAAAAATAAATGAAATCACAATCTTTATGTAATGCCATTTTATTCTCTTACCGTTAGAGCAGTTCAAGGAAAATCCCCATCACAACACTACCCAATTTGGTTCTAATATTCTAAATTACTCTTTGCATACTTAAAACTTGTGTAATGAAATCCCTTACCCAGTTTCACTTCTTACAAGGTTACAACACTACAAAAAAGACTTTTAATGACGATAATATTAATAAAAGAACATGTATATATTGATCTCACTAATTGTAGAAAAATACTTTTTCAGAAAATAAATATTGTAGTAAAAAGTTAAAATTTAATCACTAATAATTTTAATAAATTTAATCACGAAAAATTTTGTCACTAAAAATTATTGATGAAAAGTTTACCTTTCAACAATAGTATTTATTCTTATTAAAAGCATTTTTAACACAACGAGTTAACATATTTTCACTTTTAGTAATTAATATTTCCACCATTGAATGTATGTTTTCTTGTAGTGTTGAGCTCGACTCGTGCTCGAGCTTTGCTCGATTATTTAATGAATTCGAGTGTTAAATGAACTTTTTACGAACGGAGAATCAAATATCATCTTACAAGTATCTTTCTTCATTTACAACAATTCATAGTTGAATGTGTTGTATTGTGTTGTGTTGAGTTTGTGATAGGCATAATGCCGAGATAAAAACACCTATGATCTGTGCTTCAGTATGATTGATCCACTCAATCTTGATAAAGTACATATTGTTTAAATTGAAATGAATACAAACAAATATGTTTTAGCCATTATAATAAAGATACATTAACCATTCTCAAACAAGTTTTATATAACAAATCTAGCCCTTCTCTATAGATCATGTGAGATACGTGAAGTGACATATTATGTATCGAAACAAAAGACATGTTCCAACTCTTGGCTCATATGCAAAGGATGACAAAGCTGTTGAGAAAAATATGGAAAAGATAAAGATAGACTCGGTCAACCTTGACGCCAGATTTTGTGGGACGGTTGAAACAAACTTTCCCCCATATCATTCCAGGAAACTTGAAGAGAGGATTGAAATTCTATATAAAGGAAATGATGGAGTTTGAAGAACGAACGCATTCAAGAGAAATTAATATTTATGAGATTGAGCGAATAGAATAGGTATTCATTTACATATCATTATTCTAATGTAGTTTTGGGTTTGTGATTAATCTCGTATGAAAAGAGTATCACCTCGATCCCCTTGTGATCGATTACTCTTTGGGTTTATTTAGGTAATTAATAGTCTATGTTTGAGCATTATAGGATAAGAGAAAGACGAGTGAGTAGAAGTAGGAACTTCTTGTATCTCTGATCTTTTATCTATAGTGATTTTGGGTTGGTATAACCCTCCAAAAGTAGGCAAGTATTTGCCGAACTGGATGTTCAATCGCTTTACACTTATTTCCTTCAAGTCAATAAACGTTCTCTGTCGCGGTTCTTGTTCTTACATGCGTTGCACTTAGACGAACCACAAACTAAGTTATTTCAAATTGGTACCAGAGCAGGTCACCTAAGTTATTGGTGTTTGATTGTGGGAATCACTTATTTTTGTGGTTCAATTATTCCAAGACAAACTCTATGATGAGTATCAAAGAAGTTTTCTCGATCACAAGACCACGACTCTTCGAAGGATCAAACTATAGCTATTGGAAGGTACGCATGTCATCCTTCATAAGATCAATAGATGATGTTGCATGGAGCTCGGTTATGGAAGGTTGGGAGCAACCCCATGATAATACAGGTGCGATAAAACCTCGAGACAAATGGACTCAAAAAGAAAAGATGACTTTAGGAATGAATCAGAAGGCATTAAATGCAATACAATGTGCAGTTAGTGTCGAAGTTTTTGCAATTATTTCTACTTGTGAAACCTGCAAGGAAGCTTGGGATACCCTTCAAAATACTTATGAAGGAAATAGCAGGGTAAAGAGCCAAAGAATTCAACAACTTACAGCTCAATTCGAAATGCTCAAAATGGAGGAAAGTGAAACTATTTCTAAGTTCCACACAAGGTTACTCAGTTTGTCTAACGAATGCTTTCTCCTTGGAGAGAAAATTCCTGAAAACAAACTAGTACGAAAGATTTTGAGATCACTCCCTAAAAGATTTGACTACAAAGTGTCCGCCATCGAAGAAGCACGTGATCTTGATACCATGACCACCAACGAACTCATTGGAACTCTAAGAACCTTTGAGATGGGAATACGAGAAAATATCAGCGACAAAAAGAAGAACATGGCGCTCAAAACGACACAACCTGAAGAAACTATTACTGATTGAGAACTCTTTGAGGTCATGACACTTCTAGCAATGAAATTCAATAAAAGATTTGGAAAGAAGCAATTTGGTGATGGTGAAAATAAAGGGCGTAACAATGATTCATCTTCAACATCATATCTTAAAGATTGCACAAAATATGAGAACAAAGATAAGGACAAATGACCAAAATCCTATGAATGCGGTGGTATTGGATATATCAAGAAGGAGTGTGCTAATTTGTTCAAATATCAAAGGCAAAGCAAAAAGGTGTATCCCATCTCTCTTAGTAATAATGACACCGAAGAAAGTGAAGATGATGAACCAATCAAATGTCATACCGCCCATGTTGCAAATACTGATCCTGAACAATATAAGGAACAAAACTGTTGCTCTGAGTTATCTATCTCTGATGACAATTCTAACGAAGATCTTATCAACGAATATTGGAAGACCATGGACAAATGCTAAAAGGTGGCCATGATGAACAAATC
Organism: Leonotis leonurus; assembly: GCA_026898415.1. Lineage (NCBI taxonomy): Eukaryota > Viridiplantae > Streptophyta > Magnoliopsida > Lamiales > Lamiaceae > Leonotis > Leonotis leonurus. Next base: position 8,914 of record JAPKLX010000327.1, on the reverse strand, counting down.
TCTAAAAATCGAACTTGATGAAGTCGTGAAAGAAAGAGATACACTCAAGGACAAGATTGTCCAACTCCAAACCACTTTATGCGACAAAGAAGAAATTATCATCGAAACTGACAAGGAATTGGTTCATCTCAAGAAGCTAACCAAAATGATGAATGGATGATCCAACCTGCTTGACGAGATAGTCAATCAAGGAAAAATGACCTACGACAGAACAAACTTAGGTTATCAAAAGAATAACAACCCAGCAAACAAAACAATTTGGAGACCCAAGGGAAAATGAAACCATAGCAACGTCAAGTCTTAGGTACTGCCTCAACCACGTCAAAACAAATGTCACTTCTACACGCGTTCCAAAAGTAATGGCAAAATCATTCATATTTGCTATTATTATGATAAACCCGAACATATTCAAGCGCGATGCAGATCGTTTCTAACATTGAAATCATCAATACACTAGTTCAAACCTAGAAGGGACTACAAAAGCTTTGTAGTTCACACCTGCCATCGAACAAAAATAGGAACATGAGGCTGGTACTTAGACAGTGGATGTTCTAAATACATAAATGGCAACAAGGGACTATTAAGAGACGTATGTCCATGCAAGGATGAAACAGTAGTCTTCGGCGATGGAGAAAGATTCCAAGTACCAGGAGCCGAAACTGTAAACATTCTAGGAATGCCAAGGTTTGACAACGTACTCTATGTAGAAGGATTGAAGGTCAATCTGATTAGCATCAGTCAACTTTGTGACCAAGGACTTGACATCAAATTTGAAAAAGAAGAATGCAGAATTCTGGATCATGAAAATGTATTTTTTGTTGGAAAGCGTTCTCCGGACAATTGCTACATCGTCAGACTAGAGAGTACATGTCTCAACGCCTGTTCCAATCCGTCTGAAACTTGGCATGAAAAACTTTGGCCCACTAACTTCAGAAGCATCATAAAGTGTAATACTCCGCTCTTTTAGTCATCGTATTAATCAAGACTTCTTATATTATTGTTCTCATATACGTTAAGAATTTTAAAACTTCGATGTTGAGTTTTATTTTAAGTTATTAATTTGAATCGGGTAACGATTTTAATCCAAAATTGAAACGAATCTATTAAGTAGTTCATTTGAACTAATCTAGTTACTATTAGACTAATTTGTCTAATTATAGTAAATAAAATATGAAATTCAAATATTAAAATAAAACTATAATATTAAATATTTCTTCATAATAAAATAATTTAAATTACATCCTACAATGTGATATGCATCACTAATCAACTCAAGAAGATAAACAACAAATACTATAATGAAAATATTCAACTACTACCTAAGCTACAACCCATTTACCGCCTCTTATTAATGATTTTTACAGATTTACTTGTGTGGTTCTCCTGTATCCACACTACCCTCATCACCTCAACTACACATCACTACTTCCATAATATCTTGCTGCAACTCATACCTTCATTCTCATCTCTCCATCTCTGCCAATTGCATTCACACCAATACTAAGAAAACCAAACAAAATGAGAAGAAGTAGGAGAAACAAGAACACAAAGAAATAAGTTAAGGAGTAGGAGAAGGCTTCTCGCTCAGTGTCAAACCTCAATGAGCTATTCCAAAACCGATAGAGTATAATAAACTTTGGTAATAAAACAGTGTTACACAAAAAATGCAACATAAAATTCCATTTGTCCTTTTCACTCTTCTACTTATACCCATATAACAAATAAAAAATAAAAGCAAAAATGGATGAAAGGAGTAGTATAAATGAGTCTCATCCCATTTCCTCATTGCCAATATCACAAAATTTCTCCCTTTCTCTCCATAGCTATTTCATAATCATGAAGATAATCGTGAAGGAGACGACAATGTTAAAGCCGGCGGAAGAGACACCAAGCGCCACCGTGTGGCTGTTGAACTTGGACTTACTAATGCCAGCCACTTACCACAGCCGCAGCGTCTACTTTTACCCGCACGACGGCTCCGCCAACTTCTTTGACGTGATGGTGCTCAAGGCGCCCTCAGCCGTGTTCTCGTCCGCTTCTACCCGTTGGCGGGTAGGCTCGGGAGGGACGGTGAAGGCCGGCTTGAGATCAACTGCAACAACGAAGGGGTTGTGTTTGTCGAGGCAGAGTGTGATGCCATATTGGGGGACTTGGGGGATTTCAGCCCTACGACTGAGATCTCCTTCGTCCCCAAAGTGGATTACTCTCAAGGACTTTTCACTTGACCACTTTGTTTGCTGCAAGTTTATTTATATGTTAATATCTAAATTAGCAAAAATAAATTATAATTATAAATTTAAAGAAACAAACTTTAAAATTTTCTTATTATGAATCTTACATCTTGTATTAAAATATGATTCAAACTTTATCTTCTTTAAATTTGCAATTAGCATTACTTTTTTCATTAAATGTTTTGGATAATTTCTTTCTGAGTGTAAACTATCCCCATTTCAATCAATCATATCTATAAGTAGGGGAGTAGGACATGGCTTGATTTGGAAATGCATGCATGTATAAAATAAGTCCACGTGAAAATTTCATAGATCAAGGGTGTAAGGGTTAAATAGCAATTTATAAAAATACTAGTCTTTGGAATTAAAAAAATTAGAAGTAAAATCATTTTCATATATTTTCAATAAAAATATAATTTATTCTTTTTTTTTATATGATGCACAATATTTGCGAATTCGAATTGGCGGAAGTCGTGTGTTTGTAAATATTATAGAACAATATATGCTGCCCGTGAACTTGAACTCGCAATCGACGAGTGATGGTCTAAATTATAAAGTAACAAACGAAATCCGTGAACTTGAATTTGTGGAATTCATGTGTAAAATTAACAACACACAAACACATAAATTTTGCAAAATCAATAAATTAATCCATCAAATTTACTTTTATAGCATTCATCTATTTACCTTATAACATACAAATACATAAATTCCGTAAATTTGAATTTGTTATATTTATGTAGTAGCTAGTTCATTTTACTAAATACTACTCCTTTCGTTTTACTAAACTTGACACCTTTTTTTTTCCGGTTAAATTGATTATATATATGCACTAATGAGGTGGGATAAATCCAAAACTATATTAATAATAATTCGTTATATTATAAAAGAATAGTGCCACAATCTCATAATTCTCATTCAAATATTTAGCTGAATTATTGTTTGGGACACAACACAGTTAACCCGGTTCAATGCGGCGGAGTTAGCTTGGGTGTTACCAACGACCACCACCTCAGCGACGGCACGGCTGCACTCGACTACATCAACACCTGGTCCGACATCGCCGCCGGCGTAACCCCCCTTCGTCCTCCTCCATACATGGACCGCCGTGTCCTCGCCGCCTGCTTCCCGCCGCAGCCCAAATTCTCCCACATCGAGTACCTCCCGCCGCCGTCCCTCGGAACCCCTCCAGACATCGAAGAGAAAGCATTCAAGACCTTCACTCTCACCCGCACCCACAACCAAGAAATCAAGCGAAAATGCAACAACAGCAGCGGCGGGGTCAGGTTCACGACGTACGAGGCGGTGGCCGGCCACCTGTGGCGGTGCATCTGCAAGGCTCGGCAGCTTCCACACGACCAGGAAACGAAGATGCAGATACCCGTGGACGCGCGAGCGAGGCTGCGGCCCGCGCTTCCACAGCACTACTTCGGCAACGAGGTGTTCTACGCGACGGCGCTTGCTCTGTGCGGCGAGATCGAGTCGAATCCGCTGCGGTTCGCGGCCGGAAAGATACAAGAGGCGTTGGCACAAATGGACGACGAGTACATGAGGTCGGCCCTCGACTATGTGGAGGCTCGGGTTTCGAATATCTCGGCCATTGCGCGAAGCGAGGCCAACGTAAGATGCCCGAATGCGGAGATCACGAGCTGGACCCGGTTACCGTTTTACGAGGCCGATTTCGGGTGGGGGAAGCCGGTTTTTGCTGGACGGCGGTGGCTCCTTATGAAGGGAGGGGGTATTTAGGTATGGATCCGAAGAATGAAGCGGGAATGCTGCTTACAATCGCACTGCTCAAACCACATTTGGAGGTAGTGGTCACTACCCTGCGTTCTGCCTGGATGCCCTAGTGATCACTAGGGGGTAGTGGTCACTACCCCCGCGCACTGTCTTCACTTCATATTTTTGTGCACTTTGGTCCCCGTTTCTCGTTTCAATGATTACAAATTTACATTTTGTCTTGACTCCCGACCTACAATATAAAATATGAGAACGAGAAGATAAACTAGAACAAAGTGTGTGAGAAGCAATTAAAATAAGATATTAAGGACCAAAAATACGAGAGAAACGGGACCAAAAATGGGCTGAACAACCCCCCCCACACACAATGCCTTGCTTGTCCTCAAGCAAGTCTAGGCTCAAAACGATACAGAGATTTCAAAACAAGAGACAAGTTCAACTATGAAACAACATTATATTCGTTATGAATGCTTCAAAAGGGATCACAAGACTATCTCACTAATCACTACCACGTGTTTCCCTCGTAATGCAACATCAATCCGATCAAACCTCAAAGACACGTGAAGATACACTTATTTATACTCATTGAGGACGAGATTACAACTCACTTATTTAAACTCGATGAGTATGAGATCATGTTCGGCCTACAATATGAGATTTCCTCCAAAGCTTTGCGGCTAAGAAGGATACTAGAACTATGATTATGAAAGCTTTAAGCTATTGTAAGTTCTAGTGGATTACTCTAGGTAGGTGTTTAAATCTCTCTAAATTACACCACTATGGATATATATGTGATCTAATCTAGTGTTGAATATCTTGAACTGCTGGAGAGATTTTGGGTAATATCATGAATGCTCGAACACCTTCTACATTGAGTTGGCTGAAGTATTTATAGGCTAATTTGAATTCTAGCCATTATGAGTCTTTGCAGCTTTTGCCCGTTGGTTGCTAACTGTACTTCTAGCCGTTGGAGTCTGTTCTACGTGTTATCTGACGTGGCATGGACATGTTAGCTGTGATCCATTTAGGTAGATCTGTAGCTTCCTCCAATTTGTATTGAGCAGCTCGTGTGATGTTCTGCAAAGTCTAATTATGCTAAACACAGAAGACTGCCTATGGACACGATATGTCCTTTTACACTTAGCCTTCTGTAAAATCTAACTACGCTAGACACTAAAACAATAAATCTTAAGCATCTCATAACAATTAATATGCACACAGAATGAATAAAACATCTCAACACAATAATGATTTCACATGCATCATCAAAACCAAATTAACAGCTTTAGCAACATAAAAAAGGTTCCTAACACGTTCTGATAATGCTAGTGCTAATACGGCCAATATTTCATCTTTAATTGCAACATTTAATCCAAGTTTTAGGCGGTAAATATTTCCATACTCATTACATTTATCATATTCTTAATCTGCGTGTTCACGATGGATTAAAAGTTTTTGATATTATTGCATGATAAGACTAAATTACATAGGCTATGGATTAGATTTTGAAAGGCTAAAATCAGATGTAGTAAATATTTTAAAATTGATGTGTGTACAAGATGGAATGCAACTAATGAAATGCTACAGTCCACCAATGAATTTAAGGAATTATAATTAATTGAAGTTTTTACAACCTAATTGTGAATAATATGATTTTATGGTTTTATAAAAAATTGGATTACATTAACATTAAATTATATGGCCGCATCACAGAGGACTCGAACCCGAGACCTTAGCCTTGGACATTAACCTCACTACCACTAAGCCAACACACGCGCACCATGATTTTATGGTTTTCTTAAAGGGAAAATGTCAAGACATAGTTTATCTCCTTGATGTTTTTCAAACTGCAGCTAAAGTTTTTTTCACTCCTCTACCTAAAAGGTTTTTTTTCACCTCTACCTAAATTACAAGTTGTATTTTTCTTTTTGTAACGTATATATAATTAGTTGGATTTTATTATTTAGTAGATGTTGTATTTTAATGTTTTAATTTTGTTTCTATAATTTGTAAATTATTTGTAATTATACATTAAAGGGTTGTCTGTAAATAGAAAAACTATTCACATTTTCTAATATTGCACACGACCTATAAAATCTGACTCCTAATACACAAGCTAACAATTTGTAGTAATTAAATACATCGAACTCAATTGAGTCAAAATTAGAATTATTTGGGTCCGATTTGCTATGTCATCAGTTGAGGACAACTTCTTTTCACCTTTTTTTTATTATCTTATTTTCATTTTTAATTTTTTATTTTATCATTTCCCTTTTCTTTTCCTTATTTCCTTCATTTTTTTTTCTAATTTCCTTATCATACCAGACCCGTTGGAAAAAAGACTCAAAACTTTTTAAAAAGGTGGACTGACCCGTACTTAGAAAACCCTCAGGACCGACCCAGACCCGGGAAAAAGAATTAATTAATATTTTTTGTTTCATATTATACATATTATTTTTAATGTTTACCAATAAGTTTTGGAAAATAAATTACACAATTAAACATATCTTATTATTTTTTTAATGTTCACTAATAACTTTTGGAAAAACATAAACTAAAAATCAATTTATTAATTCAATCCCAAGTTCATAAATAAAAATAAGTGTAAAAAATATTTTATGTAGTTCTTATTAAATATATACATATAAAATATTGAAAATATTATATATATTTCTTATTAAAAATATAGGTCGTGTACAATATCAGAAAATGTGAATAATTCTTATATTTAGAGGCAATTATTCCTAAAAAAGAGAGAAAAAGTTGTCCATGTCAATTGATGACATGACAAATCAGGTCTAAATAATTCTAATTTTGACTCAATTAAGTCCGATGTATTTAATTACTACAAATCTGTATTTCTTGTATTAGGAGTCAGATTTTATAGATCGTGTGCAATACCAAAAAATGTGAATAGTTTTTGTATTTATAGGCAAATATTTCTAAATTAAATTTATATAGTACAATCTCCCTTCTCATTTAATTTTTACATAATTCAATAACATTGTGTAAGAAAATAGTAATTATAATAATTAGAAACACAGTATTATTCAAAGTCAGGTTGTTAATTTGGTCTGTTATTGAGCTGCAGGTGACCCAAGTCATTTAATTGTTGGGATTAAAGGGTACAAGGTTTAGCAATCGTTTCTTCATGGTCATTTTGTTATTACATAATTTTCCGAATTTTTGGATATTAGATAAGGGTGTAAGAGAGTCGAGACAGCTCGCGAGCTACTCAGGATTGACTCGAGAAAAATTAGAAATCGACTTGATGTTGAGTTCGAACATGAGCTACTCAAGTATATATCGAGTCTGAGTTCGAGTTCAATGATACTCGACTCGATAGGCTCGCGAGCCTAATCGAGCCTAGGTTATAATTTTACATTTATTCCCTCTATTGTTAAACGAGCCTATACGAGCTTAATGAGCCTAAACAAGTTTATTCAAGATAAAATTCAAATTATATCGGTATTAATCGAGTCTAATTGAGTTGAGCTTGAGCTTCGAGTTTTACATCGAGTCGAGCTCGAGCTTGAAAAAACTAAACTCGATCAAGTCAAGTTGAGCTCGAGCTTGACACCTATGAACGGAGCTCGAACTTGAGCAAGCCAATACTTGCCTCGACTCGGCTTGTTTACAACCCTAATCTTGGATTGACGTCAACTCTAAACATACACTCCTTAATTATTATGCCCAAAAGAAATGCCTCCACTTAGCCGGGACAGAGGGAGTAATAATAATTTTCCCATCTTTCCCCTAAATTGAAATGATATTGTTTGATTGCATAAAATGGACATTCTAGAAAAACATTCACCTTTACTCAAATCCTTAGTCCCAATTGGACTTGGATTGGCTCATTCAAATAAGGTTTGGTTTCGATTCCAGGTTGACGAATGAATGAAGAAAGGAAAAAGCAAAGGGGCAACCCATTTGCCGATAGTAGCCGATTGATTTCGATCCCGGTTGGCCAGCTGACTGACTCTATTCATTAGTTTCGAATCTAGGAGTACGAGAACTACCTAATTCAGACTCATTTCCGATATTCTTTGCTAACCAAATGTCATCTTCAATTAGGGCAGAATCCAAGTAATAGGTTGAGAAATTTTTATAATAAGATTTAAAAATTGTACTCCCTCCGTCCACCAAAAACTTGCACATTTGTGCACTTTATTGCGTCCACAAAAAATTTGCACACTTCTATTTTTAATAATTATACATATATTGTTGGTTCACCATTACCTTTTTAATCACTCACATTACATATTTAACTATAAATAATATTGGACCCTCATTCCACTCATAGCATATTTAATTTATTTATCAATCAACTACTAACTTTTCTTTTACTAACATATACATATTTAATTAATAAATATTGTGGGACCCTTACTCCACTCACAATACATTCATAACATTCCTTAAAACTCGTGTCGAGCCCAAGTGTGCAAATATTTGGTGGACGGAGAGAGTATAAAAAATATGATCTTAGTGCAAAGCTTATAACTTTGGCAAAGTTTGCTCCCATCAGAACTGCATTCAGAATAGTAAAATTTACACAAACAAATTATGTAGCAGATACATGAAGCCAAGATATAAAAGGATCAATAGGTTCAAATTTGCACACTTAGCAACATCAAACAATTAATACATGACAACCAGAGTTCTTGTAATCGGTATGTAGAGGGACTCTCCAGTCTTTCATACCTGAATATACAAAGTTGATATCGTTAGATAGATTAGTAAGCATTATAAATAATGGAAGTGACTCAAAAATAATAGAGTATTCATCATTTTCATTACTTAACAATCTTTTGACATATATACATCAAATCATATAGTGACTTGAGTGTTGGAGTGTTCAAGGCGCTCTCATGCGCACATCACATACAATAGCAGCATTGAAATAAAAATACACCAATAATTCACCTATTCACTTATCTGAG
>JAPKLX010001102.1:16992-27070 GCA_026898415.1 Leonotis leonurus | reverse complement strand
CCAGCATTTTAACCACTGTCTCTGCTTTCTTTAGCTCTTCTTCTTCACCAGTCGACCCCTCTTCTCCCTCATCCTCCTCATCGATCTCCTCTAAGTGTTCTGCAGAAGATGGACTTTCAGTGCGGGCTGGAGAAAAATCCTTAGATTGATCTGGTTTCAAGGATGAAATGGGGGCCACATCCTCTGGTGGACCACCTATCAAAATTTCTTCTTCCTCAGCCTCCTGTTGAGGGAGAATAGTTTCTGCAGCAGCAGGTACCTCATCCTGGACCTCATCACTCATCTTCTGAAGTCGTCTGCGCTTTGGCTTAGGAGGTTGAGCTGCTGTTGATGTATCTGTGTCGATTGAGCTCGTCCTTCTGGTGACCCTCTTGGTGGGAGTCTTCTCGATTGTTTTCTCCTTTGTGATTTTGGATTTTGTGGGTCGATCTGCTGGAACAAATGGAGGAATCCAGATAGGATTCGAATTTCCCATCTCCATCAGTGCATTAAAGACTACTGAGTCTTTAACCCGTGCAAGCAGATTTGCATAAATGCCCATTGACATTTCTATCTGATGCTGGTCCTTTGGGAAGTGCTGTCTGGTGTTGAATTCAACAGCAGTATCCCACTGGTGGTGAGGGAAGAATGTTTCCAGCATGAAGCTTATTTTCGTTGAGTGTCTCATGCTGCTGCGCTTCACTTCATTGCCAGGGGATCCTCCTTTTACGAACAGGATCATCTTGGCTTCCTTGGCCAAGAGATCAAATAAAATCCTGCTCCAGTTCACTGGCAGGTTGAGTACCACTGCTGCTAGGATCCTGAATTTCTCAGGGGTGACCTGGTCGTAGGATCCATTGTGGTTGAGAAAGATTCGCTGTACGAATTCAAACAGAATTCTGAATTCTGGAGTGAGAAGTGCACTGACAAACATCCTGTTTGTGTATTGGATGGGTATAATCATCACTATCTCCACAGCTTCTTGAAGTTGTTCTGCGGTGATTTCCCCAAGGTCAAGACCTTCATCTTTCACTTTGTAAACGTCGTTGATGATGTTGATGACGTTGTACGAGGTGTTGCTGATAGTGTTCCCTTTACTCACCCTGATGGTTGCCTCGTCTCCACCCCTATCTCCCTGCCATGAGAGGTAGAAAGCAGCAACATCCTTAGGTAGGAAGTGGACTGGGTGTGAAGTGATAATGTTGTAAAAACCTACAAGAAATACAACAGAGCATATGTGAGCACTATCCTTCCATCAGTGAAGTATAAGTGCTCAAAATAGTTCATACAATCTAGCAGTTTATATCACAGTAATCATACCTGAACGTATATGCAGATGGGAAAAAAAAAACAGTTCATCAAAAACATGATTAAGAGTTAACGTAAACAAGCCAAAGCAGGAAAATCACAAGACAATGAACCTTTGCATTGGCGAACATGGTCAAATGCCTTCTCCAGTTTGTGAAACACGAAGGTATCAAGAACCGCGAAAAGGTCTTGGTGTAAGTATGGTTTCAGAAAGTTCGCTTGCTCAAGAAAAACCGAAGATTTGGGTGCCATTTTTGCAAAGAAAAGAGTGATTTTCGTGGGTAGAGAGAATTTTGGAAGAGGGAAATTTGCTAAGTGTTTCGAGAAATATAAGTGTAAGTGATATATGAAACGACTTATCAATTTTATATAAAAGAGAATAGAGATAATTAAGGTAATAAAGAATTAGTAAACTTCCCTTTTACAGCTTTTCCCGCCTTTCCATGTTCTAGGGTTACTGCTTGTCACCGCCTCTATTTATCGTATGATGTATGCGCCTTTGATCGTGGGGTTAAGAGATGGCGCATGGTTGTTTAGCGCGGTTGGAAAGCTTCCCTTTTCTTGGTTTGGTAAATATCCTTTTGGTCACAGTTCCCTAACATAGTATCAATTATCACAAAAATAAAAGATTTGATATCAAGTGTCAGAAATTAGATATATGATATGATTTAGTCGCCGTATTTAGTTGACTTTCCCCCTTAACAAAGTAATGGGATAATTAATATTATTTTAATATCCACGAGGCATTAAGTAATCTGGTCAAGGTTGATCTCTTTCATAGTGAGAACTATCGATCTGGTTGACTCTTTTAATAATTCCCAGTTGGAACTTGATCAATCTGGATTGACATATATACTTAGTGATATGGTGTCAATTCCCTGTTGGAATTTCAAGTGATCTGGATTTTATCAATCTGAACCAAGTCAATCTGGTATTGATTCCATTTTGGTACATTTAACTTGATCTGGTTTAGATCAATCTGGTTCTTTCTTCTAGATTTAATAATCCAAGTTTACCACAAAGCATCTTAAATCTTTTTTCTGGTAATGCCTTGGTAAGGATATCAGCTCTCTGAACTTCAGTATGTATTTTCTCAATCTGCACATGTTTTCTTTCAACATGGTCTCTTATAAAGTGATGTCTTACGTCCACATGTTTGCATCTGGTATGCAAAACAGGATTTTGTGTGATAGCTATAGCACTTGAGCTATCACAGAAGATTGGTATTTCCTTGACATAAATCTCATAATCCTTAAGCTGTTGTCTTAACCACAATATTTGTGCACAGCAACTTCCAGCTGCCATATATTCTGCCTCTGTGGTTGATGTGGCGACAGATGTCTGTTTCTTTGAGAACCAAGAAATTAGTTTATTTCCTAGAAATTGACATGTACCCGATGTTGACTTTCTGTCCAGTTTACATCCAGCATAATCTGAATCTGTGTATCCAGTAAGCTCAAACTTGTCTTCACATGGATACCATAATCCTACATGGGCTGTTCCCTTGAGATATCTTAATATCTTTTTAGCTGCTTCCATGTGAGACTCTTTGGGATTTGCTTGATATCTTGCACATACACCTACTGCAAATGTAATGTCAGGTCGACTGGCACTTAGGTATAATAGTGAGCCTATGATTCCTCTGTATTGAGTGATGTTAGCTGGTTTTCCTTCTGGATCTGGATCAATTTTCCCATTGGTCTGCATTGGGATTTTCACTGGGTTACTGTCTTTTAATCCAAATTTGGTCAGCAAATCGTTGATGTATTTTGTCTGATTAATAAAGATACCATCTGGTAGCTGCTTGACCTGCAAACCTAAAAAGAAGCTCATCTCTCCCATCATGGACATCTGGTACTTATTTTTCATAAGTTCTGCAAATTTGTCACACAGATAGGTAGATTGAGATCCAAAAATGATATCATCTACATAGATCTGGACTAAGAGAATGTTTTCTTTGACTTTGATGATAAACAAAGTCTTGTCAACAGATCCTCTTCTAAAACCAGATTCTAGTAGGAATGTAGATAATGTTTCATACCAAGCTCTAGAGGCTTGTTTAAGACCATAGACTACTTTCGCAAGTCTGTACACTTTCTGATTTGGATCTGCTTCTTCAAATCCAAGTGGCTGTTCCACATATACTTCTTCTTCAAGTATACCATTGAGGAAGGCACTTTTGATATCCATCTGGTATACCTTGAACCGTTTATGAGCAGCATATGCTAGAAATAGCCTTATAGCTTCTAATCTGGCTACGGGTGGAAATGTTTCATCAAAATCAATGCCTTCTTGTTGATTATAGCCTTTAGCTACCAATCTGGCCTTGTTTCTGACTACTTCACCATTTTCATCCGGTTTATTTTTGAACACCCATTTTACACCAATTACACCTTGGTGTTTGGGCCTGTCCACAAGATACCAGACTTCATTTCTTTTGAACTCATTGAGTTCTTCTTGCATTGCAGTTATCCAATTTGCATCTTGAAGTGCTTCATAAGCATCAGATGGCTCTATGCGAGAGAGGTAACAGCTTAACAAAGCACTTTCTCCATGCATTCTTCTGGTCTTCACACGATCTGATGGGTTCCCAACGATCTGTTCTGGTGGATGGTCTTGTATCCATCTTCTTCTCCTGGTCATTTCTTCATCGGATATCACAGGATCAGGTTGATCAGTTGGTTCTTCAAATTCAGGGTGTGCTGTTGATGAAGTTTGGAAAGGATTTTCATCTGGTTCTTCCTCTGGATCTTGATTTCCAGCTTGCTCATCATCTGCAATGACTGTTTCATTGCTTTCTGTTTGCAATCTATTTTCATCCAGATTAAGTTGAAATGTTCCCCCTTGCTGTATGATTTCCTCAGCAGCAGATGGAGTATCAATTTCTTCATCAACTCTTTTAGAATTCTAGATTAGAATTTCTTCAAGAAGTATTTCATTCATCCTTCTTGTAGTCATCTGGTTTTCTGTTTGTTCTTCATCTAATGACCTGTACTCAATAATAGACTCATCAAACACAACATGAGGTGTTACCTGCACAATATGAGATTTCTTATTGTAGACTCGATATGCTTTACTAACATCAGAATATCCTAAGAATATTCCGGGGTCAGATTTGCTATCAAAAGTCCATAATTGAGACTTCCCATTATTGTGTATGTAACACAAGCAGCCAAAAGTACGAAGATAAGAAATCTTAGGCTTTCTGTTGTTCCAGATCTCATATGGTGTTTTTCCATGTCTAATTGTGATGGATGATCTGTTTTGAGTATAGCAGGCTGTGTATATGGCTTCAGCACAGAATTTCTTCGGTAGATTGGTTGCATTAAGCATTGTGCAAGCTGCTTCTTTTAAGGATCTGTTTCTCCTTTCTACAACCCCATTCTGTTGAGGAGTTCGAGCAGCAGATGTTTGATGAATTATTCCCATCATGTTGCAGTATGCTTCAATTTTTTGGTTAAGAAATTATGTTCCTCGATCTGATCTGATAGTGTGTACGCTCAAATCCTTTTGTTTGGTGATTTTGTGTAGAAAATCAGGGAGTTTGTCTAGAGTTTCTTTCTTCTTCAACAGAAAGATGACCCAAGTGAATCTTGAGTAATCATCTATGATTACTAGGGTGTATTTTCTCCCATTTATGCTTAGAGGTTTGACTGGTCCAAATAGGTCAAGATGTAACAGCTCTAGTACCTTTGATGTTGAATGAGCTGTTTTGCTTTTGAAGGATGACCTGGTCTGCTTTCCATCTTGGCAAGCATCACATATATGATCTTTATCATATGCTTGATCTGGTAGTCCTTCTACTAGCTTTTCTTTGGCAATCCTGTTGATTGATTTAAAGTTTAGGTGGCTTAATCTCTTATGCCATAACCAGCTGGTTTCTGATACAGTCTTGGTGACTAAGCAGGTCTCGATCTGATTTGTCCATAGGACAAGTTATAGTCTATCCTGCAGTTTACCGGTAAGGAGTATCTCATCTCCTTCCTTATTCTTCACCAGACATCTATTAGTATCAAAAATAATCTGATTACCATTAGCACAGAATTGACTTACAGAGAACAAGTTGTGGCTAAGACCTGGGGTCTGATACATTTGTGATGGTGGTCTTGCCAACTTTGATGTTTCCATACCCTCTGGTATATCCTTTTGAATTACATCCAAAAGTGACTTGGGGTCCTGGTTTCTCTATGTAATCTGATAGTAAGTTCTTATCATACGTCATGTATTTTGAACAACCACTATCAATTATCCAGATTGCTCCTTTAGCTATCTTGCTTCTTCTTGCAGTCTTCTGATCCTGCATTTAGTAAAACTTAGCTACCCTTCATTGTCTGGGTGCTTGATTATTAGCAAATGTTCCTTTTCGAATCCAGAACATTCTAGGGTTAGGAACAGAAATATAACAGGTAATAGTGTTCCCATCATTGTCAACTTTAGATAGAGAATGAATTTCAGATGGATGATATCTCTCTATTTCATCACTCTTCAATCCCTTCTTAACTGGTGCTGTCCTGTTGACATTTTTGTTTGGTAGTGTCCAGTTGACATTCTTGTTAGGAGTATGATCTGTTTTTGTGTGGTAAGCTGATTGACCCTTAGTTTGTTTGAGTCCAGTCTGCTTTACGATCATCTTTTGAGGAAGACTTTTCTTGTTTTTCAAGTCTATTACTTGATCTGGTATCTACTTCCTTTCTGGTACAAAGTTGATAGTTCCAGAGGATTTTCCTGAGTGACCTGGATAACCTAATCCAGAAGTGCATTTCTGCTGCATATTGATTAGCAGTTTAGCACGTTCATCACTCTTGTAGATCATCTCTTTTCCTTTCTTGATCTTCTCTTCAGCAACATTATTTCTTGTAATCAGATCCTTCACTTTTGAATTAAGTGAGTGGATCTCACTGTCTTTGCTCTTGATCTGTTCTTCCAGATCGTTGATTTTAGCAAAGAATTGTGTGTTTGCTGAGCTCAAGATCTCCTATGATTTCTTTAGTCTATCATTCTCTTCAACGACTTCTCTAAACAGCCTTTTAATGCTTGAATAACTTTTGAACATCTCGTTTACTTCAGCCCATGAGTATTCTGCTTCATCTTCATTATTTGAGGAATTTGAAGAGCACGAATTTACCTCAACTTCATCTAGGCCGTTGTCTAGTCCCATATAGCATTCATTCCAACTTTCTTCATCTTCAGCGACGAAGGCTTCATCATTTTCTGATGAGCTATCTGAGAAATGACTCGAGCTGCTTGAATTATGTTCAGCTATCATGGCCTTGCGCTCATATTTGAGCTTACGCTCTCTTTTAGCTCTCAGTTCTTCTCTTTGACTTCTGGACAATTCAGGACAATGTGTTTTGAAGTGACCTGTTCTGCAACATCCAAAGCAGGTGTAGTCTGTAGAGCTAGAGGTCTTTGTTATTTTAGCAGTCTGTTGCTTGGATTCATTTTTGTCATCAGATCGATCATTGTCATGCTTCTTATAGAAGTTTTTCTTGTTATCTTTGTAGAAGTGTCTGTATTTCTTCGATCTGGTTTCCATTCTATCCATTCGTTTGGCGATCATTGCGAACTCTTTTAAGAGTTTGTCATAGCCTCTCTCATCATCTTGAATAGTAGGCTCAGAAAGATCATCTGGTTTGCTCTTTGCTTTGAAGGCTACCTCTTTATCTTTCTTTGAGCTGCTTTCTCCCTTTTTGGGCAGATGATCTGATCCTCGAATTCTTTGAATGTCACACTCATGACCTTCAAGGTGATCAAATAAGGTTTCAGTGGACAGATCATTAAAATCTGCACGGAGAGGTTGCATTGCAGCATAGATCTCCCAGCTTGGTGGAAGAGCTCTAAGCACTTTCATGTTCTTCTCCCTTTGAGTATACTTATTCTTATTGAACGCAGAAATCTCAAGGAGAATACTAGTGAATCTCAACCTCATTTGTTCTATTGTCTCGCCTGGTTTCATCTTGAATTCATCGTACTTGTTGCAGGCTAGAGACAATTTTTTCTCTATCATCACTTCGGATCCTAGACACAATTCTCTAAGGGCTTCCCACATCTCTTTGGCAGTATCCAGATCTTGGATTTTGGCCAGATGTACCCCTTTGACTGTGCTAGAGATAATCCCTTTTGAAAAATCATCTAAGTTTGCTTTATGACGTTCTTCTACTGTGTATTTTCTAGGATCTTTTGGAACAGTCTGTGTAGTAACGCCAGTTGCGTTAGTTACAGTTATTTCTTCAGTGATCTGCAGCGGACCTTCTTCTATGACTTTCCACATCAGATAGTGATGGGCTTTGAGTGCCATCTTGATCCTGAAACTCCATTCTCTATATCCCTGGATAGAGAATTCCTCGCAAGCCCTGACAACAGATGACTCCATAGCAAATGATATGTACGGGAATGAAAATAGGTTTTCCTAGATCTATTCAAGTTGACCACGCAAGTTTTAACCTTGTGAAACAAAACAATGGTCAGTTGAACCACTGCTCTGATACCACTTGTTGGTCCCGAAAGAGCAAGGTTTGGTGTATGGGGTTGGGGATACACCAAATACTAACTTTTCAGTTTACTTGCCAATTGATCAGAGAGTTTAAGCTATTATGAATAAGAAATAGCTCGGCAGTGACTAAACAGATCGATGTGCAGATCGATAGCAGTTTTAGTCCAAACAGATTACTCTCTTAAGTGAAAACACTTAGCTAATAATAAGAGTGATCTTATTACTTTCTGAGTGTTGAGTGTGTGCGGAAAGATGGTGGATTAATGGTTGCTCTTATTTTGGAAAACCTTAAGAAGTTAATCGGATTGATTAAGCGGATTGATTAAGAATGCAGATTATATGATAGTGCAGAAGGTTAGAATAATAAACAACTGAAATGAAATATGCAGGAATGTAAAGCACACAGTTGTTTAACGTGGTTCGGGAAATCCCTACGTCCACGATCTGGTCAAATCTAGACCAGATTATCCAATACTAGGATACTCTGCTTATTTATAATCGTGGAGAACGAGTCACAAGTATCAATCACTCGTGTCCCTTTACAACAGATTACCTTTACGTTACCACTAGAAACCTACTAGCTAGCAAGGTGATCTGCTTCTTCTCGACAAGACAGACTTCAATCGAGATGGGTTGGTGTGATGTATAATCACAGTTCTTGAAGCTCTAAGTCTGGAACGATGAAAACTTGAGAGTATAATTCAGTATAGCGCGCGTGTGTCTTGTATCTTTTCCAGATTTTGAACTTCAATATTATATAGGCATTGAATTGGAAAATTCTAGCCGTTTGTTGATTGGCGTAAGATAGATGGTATATTGCCAATCAAGGATTTCCATCATATCTGTTCTTGCCATATAGGAAAGGTTGACTCAATCTTTGAGTTATAGAAAGCAGATTGCTAACCGTCTCTTTCCTTTTATGTATCAACTGAAGATCTTCTTTCCAATCCCAGTTGGATGGAATTTAATCTTGACGTGGCAAGGGCATATGATGTGTAGGATGATGTCAGCTGGAGGATTGGTGACTCAATCGTTCTGGTTCCTCGCTGTAGGCATCGATTTGGTCAACGATCTGGTCACTGTCTGTTACAGCAGATCGATTCCTTTTGCCGTGAATTCTTGACCTTCATCCTATACTAAATTGAGATTGACTTTTATAGGAGTATTTCCTTTACATATCAAGTCATCTCCTAATCTGTTCCATAACAGTATTCACTTTATTTTTAGTGATCTGTTTTACACGTATGACAGTTTATAACTCTAAGATAACTAAGTGTGTTTTGAAAGATCATCATCAAAACTAAATACAATAGGGTTCCCAACAAGATAGACTTGAATCGAAGTGGGTTGGTGTGATGTAGAATCACAAATCTCTTGAAGCTCTAAGTCTGGATCACAGTTGATAACTTGAATGTATGTTAATGGTATAGCTCGCGTACGTTGTCTATATTTTGTCCAGATTTGAACTTCAAATATATATAGGCATTGAATTGAAAATTCTAGCCATTTGTTGATTGGCGTGAGATTGATGGTATATTGCCAATCAATAATGTCCATCATATCTCTTCTTGCCTTGTAGAAACGTTGACTCAATCTTCAGTTTATGGAAAGCATATTGTCAACGGTTTCTTCCTTCTATGTGTCAACCGAAGATTCTTTATCCAATCCCTGCTGGATGGATTTCAATTTTGACGTGGCAAGATGATATGATGTGTAGGATGATGTCATCTGGTGGTTTGATGACTCTATCGATCTAGTACTTCGCTGTAACTATCGATCTGGTCATCGATCTGGTCGCTGCCTGTTACATCAGATCGATTTCTTCTTGGCTTGAAATTTTGGCCTTCATCCTAAACGATTTATGGAAATGATTTCTGAAGGAATAATTCCTTTACATGACAAGTCATCTCCTAATCTGTTCTTTAACAGAATTCACTTTAAAGATAGTGATTTGTTTTACATGTAGAACAGTTTAATACTAAAACGAACTAAGTGTGTTTCGAAGAATCATCATCAAAACCAAAAATACATTAGGGTTCCCAACAATTTCCCCCTTTTTGATGATGTCGAAACCACACTTTACAAATATGTCCTAATAGCTCTTTTGAGAGTGATCTGGTTTGATGACCAGATTGATTATTATTCGTTATTAGGTTATAACGATTTAAAACAGTTTATATATGTTCTGGACAATTAGGGGTTGTCATCAGAAACTCAATGAACTTCCATAGATAAGACATAATCAGGTTATAGTATAACTATCTGCTCTTCCTTCTCTCCTCTTGTTGTTTCTTCATC
>JAPKLX010001102.1:1399-16982 GCA_026898415.1 Leonotis leonurus | reverse complement strand
AGTATAACTATCTGCTCTTCCTTCTCTCCTCTTGTTGTTTCTTCATCTTTGCCCTGGTTTCATCAGAAATTAACTGCACGCTCTCATAAACACCTTCTCTCACCTTAATGTAGTCTGGGTCTTCAGAATCTATCTTGTATCCTCAGTTTTCCGCCAGTTGATTAATGAAGGTGAGCAGAAAAGTTTTATTTAGCAGATCAGTTCCAGGAATGGTGGGGCAAGTTCTAAATGCCCTTTCTGGGGCAGTGATTTGAACTTTTGCCCTTGCAGCAGCTTCTCTTATACTCTCAACCAAGTCTCTTGCATCATTCAAATCCAGGTAAAGATGGAAAGATTCATTTGGAGTCCCCTCGCAGTAAGCTGGCTCCTTGAGAAAATATCGGCACATGATAAACCCATATTTCAACCCTTCCCATCCCTCTTTTAAATTATCTGGGACCCAGTTGGTCTCTGCTTCTTTAGTGTTTATTGATCTAATGGGAGCGTAGGAGAACCAACTGAATCCAGAGCGTTTCTTTCTTTTGAGGGGTTGGGATTGACTTGATCTGCTAGAAGATGAAGCTTTTTGAATTTTAGCAGATGATGGGGCAGATCGTGAGCTGGAAGTTGCAATCTGTTGCTCAGGTTGAGCCTTCTCTATTTCATCTGCAGCACCAGATGATTGCAACCTCCCCTTCGTAACAACTTCCCCTTCGTAATTATCCCCTTTCCTTTTCCAGCCTCTGCCTTCTTTTCTTTCTTAGGTCCTTCCCCCTTTTCGACATCATCAATACAAGTTTGGATGATTGCCTTAAGGGAGGTGACCTCTTCCTTCAAATCCTTCATCTCTTTTTCAGCATCCATCTTGTATGTGAGCAGGGAGGTGATGTTAGCATTAGATTCATCGAGCTGCTTTCGGAAGGATGTCTGGGCATTGAGCAGATCAGCTTTGTAACCTTCTTGATCTTCCTTTATGATTCCAATTTCATCAAAAAATGAATCAATCATTGTTTTTGTTGGGTAGCCCAGATCGCTCAACTTTCTTTCAACAAAGCTTTTGCCATCTGATTCAAACTGCCTGAACATGGCTCTTGTGTGTGCATTGGCCTCCTTTACAACATCAGCTGCTATGCCATCTGTTTGTTCCTTGACTATGGTATGAACCATGTCCTTTTCATGCTTGGCAAAATCAGTCACAATCTTGTACATTTCCTTGACCTTGAGCTCCGTTGTAAAAAGTGTCTGATCGATCTGTGCCTTCCTCTCTTCTGCAGCTGCTCGATCATCATCCATCTTTTTACTTAGCTCCTAAATTTTCAACCTGCATATCCTTCTCAAATCAGAGTCAACTTGGTCAACATGAGTTTTCATGTGGTTGTTAAACTCTGTGAGAATGCGAATGGCCTCATCTTGTACGGTGGAGAGTGTTCCATACATGTACTGGTCCACCTTGTGGGAGATGAGATCTCTCACTTGAGCATTTGACAGTGATTGATGCTGAGCCATCAATATGTCCTCCAAGGTGGTCATCTCCACATATGTATCCATCTTGGCTGCAACAGCGGGGGTATAGATTTCATCAGTGAGCATGCCTCCCACCCGCTGTCCAGCTAGCTCATGTTCTGCTTGTTGTGATTGGCTAACCACTACAGTTGGAGTCTCATGAGTCATGGGTGGTTCCCCCTCGGCCTGTGGAGTTTTCTCCACCACTTGCTCCCCAGCATCAGCCATGTGCTGATCTGGTTCAGATTCTGGGATTGCTGCACCCTGTTGGTGAGCATCAGTGGGTTCTGCTTCAACTTCTTCTTTTTCAACAACTCCTTCTTCAATACTGTCATAAAACTCCAGCATATTTGCTTTCTCATATGCAGATCGAAGATCGATCTGGAGTTGATTTGCTTCATATTTTGACATGCCAAGGATGTCTGGCTTGTATGTCTCCCTTAGCTCAGAAATGAAAGAAGCTGTGAAGATTTTAAGCAGGGTGGCCTCTTCAATCTTCAGTGCGTGTATGGATCTGGTTCTGAGAAGGGCATCAAGGACATAGAACTCTTTGTCCTTGATGAGCAGCAGGAATTTTAGGCGTTTGGCTGCTTCATATGTTTATGGGGTGAGCTGAATTCCAGGAAACGTTCGAAGAACAGAATGATCTGCCTCTGTTTCCAGCATCCTCACCACCATTTCTGCCTTCTTCAATTCCTCATCCTCATCCGTGGATTCCTCTTCTCCCTCGATCTCCTCATCAATCTGCTCTAGGTGTTCTGCAGATGATGGACTTGTAGTATGGGCGGGGGAAAAATCCTTGGCTTGGTCAGGGTCTAGGGATGAAATGGGATCCACATCCTCTGGTGGTCCAGCCATCAGAATTTCTTCCTCCTCAACCTCTTGTTGAGGAATGACATTTTCTTCAGGGATGTGTTCAGGGCTCTGAGATGCTTCAGCAAGTTTCCGCAACCTCCTTCTTGTTAGTTTGGGCTGCTGTGCTGCAGTGGAAGCATCAGTTTCAACTGAGCTTGCCCTCCTGGTCACTCTCTTGGAGGTGGTCCTTTCTACTGGCTTGTATTTTGTCACTCTTGACTTTGTTGACTTCTCAGTTGGTGCAGATGGAGGAACCCAGATGGGGTTAGAACTACCCATCTCCAACAGTGCATTGGAATGCACAGGGTCTTTCACCCTTGCTATCAAATTTGCAGAAATGACCATTGACATTTTAATCTGATGCTGGTCCTTCAGAAACTTCAATCTGGTGTTGAACTCCACAGTAGAGTGTCGTAAACTGCTTCTCTTTACCTCAATCCCAGGGGTACCTCCTTTCAAAGAAAGAATCATCTTAGCCTCCTTAGCCAAGAGATCGAATAATATCCTACTCCAGTTAACCGGTAGGTTAAGCACGATGGCAGCCAGGATCTTGAACTTCTCGGGAGTGACCTGGTCGTACGACCCGTTATGGTTTAAGAAGATGCGCTGGACGAATTCAAAGATAATTTTGAATTCAGGAGCGAGTAGTGCCCGGTAAAACATCTTACTTGTGTAGTGGATTGGTACTACCATCACCATTTCCACGGCTTCTTGCAGTTGCTCTTCAGTCAGTTCCCCAAGGCTTAGCCCTTCATCTTTCAATTTATAGACATCATTGATGATGTTTATGACGTTGTAGGTGGTGTTGCTGATGGTGTTTCCTTTGCTAACCCTAACGGTTGCTTCATGTCCACCTTGTCTCCCTGCCACGAGAGGTAGAAAGTAGCGACTTCTTTGGTCAAGAAGTTGACAGGGTGAGAGGTGATGATATTGTGAAATCCTACAAAGTAATCAAAAGAACAGATGTGAGCACTATCCTTCCATCAATGAAGTATTAGCGCTCAATAGCAGTTTACAGAATGTACATATTTAAACACAATCCAAGTGAACATATGCATGCAATGGATAAAGACAATTTTCAGTACTGGTTCGAGAGATTTTCATAACATTCATGATATAGAGCAGTTAAAGATAGAAACAACTCATAAATATTGAACCTTTGCAACGTCTAACACAGTCGAATGCCTTGTCCAGTTTATGAAACCCGAAGGTTTCAAGTACTGCGAAAAGGTCTTGATGGATATATGGTTTCAGGAAGTTCACTTGCTCAAGAAATTGCGAAGATTTGGGTGCCATTTTGGTAAAACAGAGTGATTTTTGAAGATTGAGAAGATTTGCAAGAATGAAATTTTCGCTAAGTGTTGAAGGAAGAAGAACAGTGTATGTGAGTGATAGATGAACCTCCTTATCGGACTATATATATATAGGTAGATAAACTATAAGAAAGTGTAATATTTTAATTGATTTACTTCCCTTTTTCAGCCTTTTCCCGCCTCTTGAGTTATAGACTTAAGGTCTACTCTCTTCTCTTTTTCTGCATTTGATACACGCGTTTTGATCTAACGGTAGTAGTGTGGCGCGTTGATTTTGTAGCCGTCACTTTTCTTCCTTTTTCTTGAATAGGTAAATATCTCCTCGATCACGTATCCCAAGAACTGACAAGTACCAGATGTTGACTTTCTGTCCAGCTTACATCCAGCGTAATCTGAATCTGTGTATCCAATTAGCTCAAAGTTGTCTTCACATGGGTACCATAATCCTACATGGGCTGTTCCCTTAAGATATCTTAATATCTTTTTAGCTCCTTCCATGTGAGACTCTTTGGGGTTTGCTTGATATCTTGCACATACTCCTACTGCAAATGTGATGTCAGGTCGACTAGCAGTTAGGTAGAGTAATGATCCTATGATCCCTCTATATTGAGTAATGTTATCTGGTTTTCCTTCTGGATCTGGATCAATTTTCCCATTGGTCTGCATTGGAATTTTTACTGGATTACTGTCTTTGAGTCCAAATTTAGTCAGCAGATCGTTAATGTACTTCGTCTGATTAATGGAGATACCATCTGGTAGTTGCTTAACCTGTAAACCTAAAAAGAAGCTCATTTCTCCCATCATGGACATTTGGTACTTATTTTTCAAAAGTTCAACAAATTTGTCACACAAATAGGTAGATTGAGATCCAAAAATGATATCATCTACATAGATCTGGACTAAGAGAATGTTTTCTTTGACTTTGATGATAAATAAAGTCTTGTCAACAGATCCTCTTTTGAATCCAGATTCTAGTAGGAATGTTGATAATGTCTCATACCAAGCTCTAGGGGCTTGTTTTAGACCATAGACTGCTTTAGCCAGTCTATATACTTTTTTATTTGGATCTGCTTCTTCAAATCCAGGTGGTTGTTCCACATATACTTCCTCTTCAAGGATACCATTTAGGAATGCTCTTTTGACATCCATCTAGTATACCTTGAATCGTTTGTGTGCAGCATATGCTAGGAATAGCCTTATTGCTTCTAATCTGGCTACGGGTGCGAATGTTTCATCAAAATCAATGCCTTCTTGTTGTTTATAGCCTTTAGCTACTAATCTGGCTTTGTTTCTGACTACTTCACCATTCTCATCCCGTTTATTTTTGAACAGCCATTTTACACCAATCACACCTTGATGTTTGGGTCTATCCACAAGATACCAGACTTCATTCCTTTTGAACTCATTGAGTTCTTCTTGCTTTGCTGTTATCCAATCTGCATCTTGTAGTGATTCATGTGCATCAGATGGTTCAATGCGAGAGAGATAACAGCTTAACAGTGCACTTTCTCCATGCATCCTTCTGGTTTTCACACGATCTGATGGGTTCCCAACAATCTGTTCTGGTGGATGATCTTGTATCCATCTCCTTCTCCTGGTCATCTCTTCATCTGAAATCTCAGGTTCAGGTTGATTTGTTGGTTCCTCAAATTCAGGGTGTGATGTAGAAGATGATTGGAATGGATTCTCATTAGGGTTTTCTTCTGTATTTGGATTTTCAGATTGATTATCTTCTACAATGACTGTTTCATTGCTTGGTGATCTATTTTCATCCAAATCATGTTGTGATGTTCCCCCTTGCTGTATGACTTCTTCAGCAATAGGTAAAGTGTTAATCTCTTCATCATCACTTTTTGAATTCCAGATAAGGATATCTTCAAGAAGTAGTTCATTCATCCTTCTTGTAGTCATTTGGTTTTCTGCCTGTTTTACATCTAGTGACCTGTACTCAACAGTAAACTCGTCAAAAACAACATGAGGTGTTACCTCCACAATATGAGAGTTCTTATTGTAGACTCGATATGCTTTACTAACATCAGAATATCCTAAGAATATTCCAGGGTCAGTTTTGCTATCAAAAGTTTTCAATTGAGATTTCCCATTATTGTGTATGTAACACAAACAGCCAAAAGTTCAAAAGTAAGAAATTTTAGGCTTTCTGTTGTTCCAAATCTCATATGGTGTCTTTCCATGTCTGAGTGTGATGGATGATCTGTTTTGAGTATAGCAGGCTGCGTATATGACTTCTGCCCAGAATGTCATTGGTAGATTGGTTGCATTAAGCATTGTACGTGCTGCTTCTTTGAGTGATCTGTTTCTCCTCTCAACAACTCCATTGGTTGCATGAGGTGTTATTCTCATCTTATTGCAGTATGCTTCAATCTTTTGATTGAGAAATTCTGTTCCTCTATCTGTCCTGATAGAAGTTATACTCATGATCTCCTTCTGTTTGGTGATCTTGTGTAGAAAATCAGGGAGTTTGTCTAGAGTCTCTTTCTTCTTTAACAGAAAAATGGCCCAAGTGAATCTTGAGTAATCATCTATGATTACTAAGGTGTATTTTCTCCCATTTATGCTTAGAGGTTTGACTGGTCCAAACAGATCAAGATGTAACAGCTCCAGTATTCTTGATGTTAAGTGAGCTCTTTTGCTTGTAAAGGATGATCTGGTCTGCTTTCCAGCTTTACAGGCATCACATATATGATCTTAATCACTAACCTTTCCTTGGCAATCCTGTTGATTGACTTGAAGTTTAGATGACTTAATCTCTTGTGCCATAACCAGCTTGTTTCTGATACTGTCTTAGTGACTAAGCAGGTCTCGATCTGGTTTGTCCATTGGACAATATATAGCCTGTCCTGCAGTTTACCGGTAAGGAGTATCTCATCTCCTTCCTTATTCTTCACAAGACAATTGTTAGTATCAAAGATGATCTGATTTCCATTAGCACAGAATTGACTTATAGAAAATAGATTGTGGCTAAGATCCTCAACATATGATACATTTGTGATGGTGGTCTTGCCAACTTTTATGTCTCCATATCCTCTGGTATATCCTTTTGAATTACATCCAAAGGTGACCTGAGGTCCTGGTTTCTCTATATAATCTGATAGTAGGTTCTTGTCACAGGTCATGTGCTTTGAACAGCCACTATCTATTATCCAGATTGCTCCTCTAGCTATCTTTTTCCTTCTTGCAGACTTCTGATCTTGCAATTAACAAAATTTAGCTACCCTTCATCATTTGGGTGCTTGGTTATTAGCAAATATTCCCTTTCGAATCCAGAACATTTTAGGGTTAGGAACAGAGAAATAACAGGTAATGATGTTCCCATCATTATCAACTTTAGACAGAGAATGAAATATAGATGGATGATATCTCTTTATTCCATCATTCTTCAATCCCTTCTTAATAAGTACTGTCCTGTTGACATTCTTGTTGGGTAATGTCCTGTTGACATTCTTATTTTGAGCATGATCTGATTCTGTGTAATAAGCAGGTTGTCCCTTTGTTTGATAGTACTGTCTGTTTGCAGTCTCTTTCATGATCATCTTTTGAGGATGGCCTTTCTTATTTTTCAAGTCTTTCACTTGATCTGGTATTTGCTTCCTTTCTGGTATGAAATTTATGGTACTAGAAGACTTTTCTGAGTGACCTGGATATCCTAATCCAGATGTGCCATGTTGTTGCAGATTGATTAGCAACGTTGTTTCTTGTAATAAGATCTTTGACCTTGGAGTTTAGAGAGTGAATCTCACTGTCTTTTCCTTTGATCTGTTCTTCCAGATCAGCTATTTGAGCAATGAATTGCGTGTTTGCTGTACTTAGTATATCTTCAGATTTCTTCTATCTGTCATTTTCTTCACCAACTTCTCTAAACAATCACTTGATGCTCGAATAGCTTTTGAACATCTCATTTACCTCATCCCATGAGTATTCAGCTTAATCTTCTATATCCTGTTCCAGATCAATATCATTTGAAGAGGTAGAGTTATAGGAAGTTACATCAACTTCATCCAGACTGTTTTCAAGTCCAACATAGCATTCATCCCAACCTTCTTCATCGTTAGCAAAGAATGCTTCATCATTCTCTGATGAGCTGTCTGAAAAATGACTCGAGCTGCTTGAATCTTGTTCAGCTATCATGGCCTTACGCTCTTATTTGAGTTTACGATCTCTTTTTGCTCTCAACTCTTCTCTTTGGCTTTTGGACAGATCTGGGTAATCTGTTTTGAAGTGACCTGTTCTGCCACAATCAAAGCACGTGTAATCTGCTGAGTTTGATGATTTAGAGGTTTTACCTGTCTGCTGTTTTGATTCTTCCTTGTTATCAGATCGATCATTGTCATGCTTTTTATAGAATTTATTTCTGTTATCTTTGTAGAAGCGTCTGTATTTCTTCGATCTGATTTCCATCTTGTCCATACGTTTTGCAATCATTGCAAACTCCTTTAGCAGTTTGTCATATCCCTTCTCTTCATCTGGAGTAGAAGATTCAGAAGGGTCATCTGGTTTGCTCTTCGCTTTGAAGGCAACTTCTTTATCCTTTTTAGAGCTACTTTCTGCCTTTTTGGACAGATGATCTGGTCCACGAATTCTTTGGATGTCACATTGATGACCTTCAAGGTGATCAAACAGTGCTTCAGTAGATAGTTCGTTGAAATCTGCACGTAGAGGTTGCATAGAAGATATCTGTTCTTTGAGTATATTTGTTCTTATTGAACGCAGATATCTTGAGGAGAATTCCAGTGAATCTCATCATCCTTTGTTCTATTGTCTCGCCAGGTTTCATCTTGAATTCATCATATTTGTTGCAGGCTAGAGACAGCTTGTTTTCAATCATCACTTCAGATCCTAGACACAAGTCTCTTAGGGCTTCCCACATCTTGTTGGGAACCCCACAAATAATTTAAAGTTTTGATGATGTTATCTCGAAAACACACTTGATATTATTCATGTTCTGTATTATTTCTATTTTGTCTCCTTGTAACAGATGAAAGCTGAAGCAAGTCTAAGCAACAGAAAGCTGAAGCAAGTCTAAGCAACAGAAAGCTGAAGCAAGTCTAAGTACCAGAAAGTTGGAGCAAGACAATTTTAACAAGTTGAACCAGAAAGCTTCAAATAGAAAGATGAAAGAAGTCTCAGACAGAAAGCTGGAGCAAGACAACTTTAACAGAAAGTTGAACCAGCAAGTCTTAGACAGAAAGTTGAACCAGCAAGTCTTAGACAGAAAGTTGAACCAGCAAGTCTTAGACAGAAAGTTGAACCAGCACGTCTTAGACAGAAAGTTGAACCAACAAGTCTCGAACAGAAAGTTGGAGCAAATCAACTTTAACAGAAAGTTGTTCAACCAGAAAGTACTCAACCAGTATTCAACCAGAAAGACGTTAAAACCAGAAAGGGCGTAACCAGAAGGTTCCAACCAAAACAGAAAGAGTTGAACCAAACCTGTCAATGATGGTAACAGATCAATAGAGCTATCAAAACCACCATATGACAATGCTCCTCTCATCATATCTCTTACCACGTCAATATTAAAGTTAATCCATCGAGAATTGGAAAGAGAATCACTGATTGACACGAAGAAAGAAAGTAATCACAGTTGATCTGTTTTCCATTCATAGAAGATTCAGTCAACGACCCTACAAGGAAAAAAGAGATATGATTGATTGGCAATCCACAAATCAAATCACGCCAATCAACAAACGGCTAGAATTTCAAAAATTCAAAGCCTATATATGTTTGGAGATTTAAAGTCTGATGAGAGCTAGCGATATATTACAAAAACATTCTCAAGCATTCTATCACACATCTGACAAAAGCTTCAAACCGTTCGTGATCACAATCACACCTCGATTCAAGTCTGTCTTATCGAGAAAGGAAGGAGATCTTTGCTAGCTAGTAGTTTTCTAGTGGATTAACGTGAAGAAATCCTGTTTATAGTAGTTTTTCTGTAAGTTGTAAAGGGACACGACCCTTATTCGTGCATAAGTTTCAATCAGGTTTGTAATTGAAACTTGTGGCTCGTTCTCAGCGAGTATAAATAAGAGAGTATCCTAGTAGTGGATATCTAATCCAGTTTGGATTAGACCATGGACGTAGGGGGTTTCCCGAACCACGTAAAATAACTGTGTTATTTACTTTCTGCATTTATATTCCAGTTGTTTTATTCACTATCTGTCACTCTCATACAAACTGCATTCTTAATCAATTCTCTAAATACTCGACTAAGTTTTGAAAGGTTTTCTAATCAAAGAGCACCAACTAAGTCCACCATTATTCCACAAACAATACACTGTTAGAAAATAAGATCACTCTTACTTTCTGCTTTGTATTACTCACTTCAGAGATTCTGCCTGGACAAAATAAGATTGATTAGATAGTCAATCTGGTCTGTCACGTTGAGCAATCTGTAATCCAGAAAGCTTAAGTCTCTCTCCTTAAATAGTCAAGTAAACTAAAAAGTTTGTATTTGGTGTATTCCCCCCCCCCCCCATACACCAAACCTTGCTCTTTCGGGACCAACAAGTGGTATCAGAGCAGTGGTTCAAACGACCATCATTTTATTTCATAGGGATAAAACCTGCGTGGTCAACTTGAATAGATCTTAGAAAATCTTTTTCATTCACTAGCATATTATCCGCTATGGAGTCTTCTGTTATCAGGGCATGCGAAGAATTCTTCATCCAAGGCTACAGAGAGTGGAGTTTCAGAATCAAGATGTGTCTCAAGGCTCATCACTGCCTGATGTGGAAGGTAATTGAAGAAGGACCATTGGCCATTACTGAAGAAACAACTCGCATCACTGAAACAGGAGTTGTTAAAGAGGATGTACTCAAAGATCCCAGAAAATACACGCCTGAAGAAAGAAGAGAAGCAAATCTTGATGATTTTGCCAAAGGAGTTATTTCCAGTACTGTAAAAGGAGTCCATCTGGCTAAGATTCAAGATCTTGATACAGCCAAAGAAATGTGGGAAGCCTTGAGAGATCTCAGTCTAGGCTCTGAAGCAATGATTGAGAACAAGCTGTCCCTAGCATGTAACAAGTTTGATGAATTCAAGATGAAACCTGGAGAAACCATCGTGCAGATGAAGAACAGGTTCATTGAAGTACTGGTTGAAGTTTCTGCCTTCAAAAAGAATAAGTACACACAGAGAGAGAAGAATCTCAAGATCCTGAGAGCTCTACCGCCAAGCTGGGAAATTTATTCAGCTATGCAACCTCTACGTGCTGATTTTAATGACCTATCTGTAGAAGCACTATTTGATCACCTAGCTGTTCATGAATGTGACATCAGAAGGATTCACGGACCAGATTATTCCTCCAGCAAGAAGAGCGAGAATAACTCAAAAAGGGAGAAAGAGACTGCCTTCAAAGCGAAGTGCAAAACAGAAGAATCAGTAGCCTCTGCTACACTAGAAGAAGGAGGTTATGATAAGTTACTCAAAGAATTCTCAATGATTGCAAAGAGAATGGACAAAATGGAAATCAGATCAAGAAAGTACCGAAGGTTCTACAAAGACAACAAGAGCAGATACCAGAAGAACGAAGTAGCAGAACGATCTGATGATAAAACAGAAAGTAGAGGTAATGGTAAAATCACTAATCCTACTGACTATACTTGTTATGGTTGTCGGAGAACAGGCCATTTCAAAATAGATTGCCCAGAATTATCTAAGAGTCAAAGAGAAGTACTACGAGCTAAGAGGGACAGAAAACTAAAAGCTCAACGTAAAGCCATGATAGCAGAAGAAGACTCTAGCTCAAGTCACCTGTCAGATAGTTCATCAGAAGATGATGAAGCTTTTTTTGCCAATGAAGAAGATGATTGGGATGAATGCTATGTAGGACTAGACAACAGTCTAGATGATGTATAGGTAAACTCTTGCAACTCTAATTCTTCAAATGTTATTAACCTGGAACAGGAAATAGAAGATCAAGATAAATATTCATGGGATGAAGTTAATGAGATGTTCAAGAGCTACTCGAGTATCAAAAGACTATTTAGAGAAGTTGTTGAAGAAAATGACAGATTGAAGAAATTTGAAGAGATATTGAGTAAAGCAAACACTAAATTTTTTACTGTTGGTCCCGAAAGAGCAAGGTTTGGTGTATGGGGGGGGGGGGGAATACACCAAATACAAACTTTTCAGTTTACTTGACTAATTAAATCTGAGAGATGTAGCTTTCTGAAACACAGATAGCTCAAGGTGATAAAACAGATTGATTTTCTAATCGATCTTGTTCTATCCAGGTAAAGTCTCTCAAGTGAGTTATACAAGGCAGAGAGTAAGTTTAGACTTAAACTCTAACAGTGTATCGTGTGCGGAATAATGGTGGACTTAGTTGGTGCTCTTGTTAAGAAAATCTTTTGAAAACTTAATCGAGTATTTAGAAGATAGATTAAGAATGCAGGTTTGAATGAGTATGATAGATACAGAATAAAAACAACTGAACATAAAATGCAGAATTTAAATGGCACAGTTATTTTTACGTGGTTCGGGAAACCCCCTACGTCCACGGTCTAATCCAAACTGGATTAGATATCCACTACTAGGATACTCTTCTTATTTAACCTCGCTGAGAACGAGCCACAAGTTCCAAGTACCAACTAACTGAAACTTATGCACGAATAAGGGTCGTGTCCCTTTACAACTTACAGAAAACTACTGTAAACAGGATCTTCACGTTAATCCACTAGAAAACTACTAGCTAGCAAAGATCTCCTTCTTCTCTCGATAAGACAGACTTGAATCGAGGTGTGATTGCGATCACGAACGGTTTGAAGCTTTTGTCTGATTTGGAGATAGAATGCTTGAGATTTCTGCAGTATATCGCTTGCGTATATATTTCAGACTTTTAAACTTCAAACATATATAGGCTCTGAATTTGAAATTCTAGCCGTTTGTTGATTGGCGTGATATTGATGTTTGATTGCCAATCAATGATATTCACCATATCTCTTCTTTCCTTGTAGAGTTGTTGACTGAATCTTCTATGTATGGAAAACAGATCGATAGTGATTTCTTTCCTTCTTCATGTCAATCAGAGATTCTCCTTCCAATTCTTAATGGATGGGCTTTAATACTGACGTGGCAAGTGTCATCTGCTGGTTTAGATAGCTCTATCGATCTGTTGCCACTTTCGGTCTGAAGATTGAAGATTGAACAGAGAGCCATGGTAGCGAGCGCTACCTTGGTGGAAATTCTTTCCCTTATTTAAACCAGCGTCGTCTTCTTACTCTTGACATTCTTTTTACTTTACTTTTTAGGGTTTAGACCATGAGAGAAAACACTATTAGTCTAGATTTTCATTCCGTTCGTTTTTCAATTTCATTGTAGATTCGTTCGTGATTCAAACCCGGAGTACTTTAATGCATTATTTTCCTTTTCAATTCGTGAGTTCTTTTACTGCTTTCTTTATTGCTTTATGATCTCTTTTCTTCTTGTTCTTTTCTTGATTAATCACAATTCGTCAATCCAAACCATTCAATCATGTTAATTAATCAATTCAAGGCATGTTTAAATTCAGTTTCTTTAATTCTTCGTTCTTAGATTTAGTATTTAATTGCTTTATTAATTTTCGCCTAGGTAATTCATATTTTAAATTCTTTAATTTCATCCGCCTAGATAGATTAATTAGATTAGTTAAAAATCAAAACCCCTTGTTTTTACTTGCTTTCTGTTCTGCAACATAGATTAAGCCCTGCTTAGCCTTCCTTGAGAATACGACTTAGGGTCAACTTATTAATCTATAACGAACTCGTTCTCTTGCGAGCAATTTAATAAAATAAATTGGAAGTATATCGGCTGGAAATATTCCTCGTACCCGTTACTAAGTCCCTTTATCGGATAGTGGGTATGGTCTAAACAACGCCACGTACTGAAGGTTTAAAATAAGTTGGAACAGGTATAGATCAAGTCTTCTTTTCTTCGATTTTGTGTCTTTGTGTTTGTGAGGACACACTTTTGTGAGCCATGTAGTTAGGAAGAGTCTTGGCCAAGTCAGGCCACAATCCATGAAAGAGGTAAATTCCAGCCGTTGTAACACCTTGAGTAAGGAACATAAGTGCTTAAGACAACTACCGTGCGGGATTTGGACCTGACATTTAAGATCTGGAGGCAAGGTTTCTTGAGAAACACCTTGAGCAAGCCGTTCGGAGACTCTCTGTGCCCAAGATGAAGTGACTGGCGAATGAAGGAGCTGAAAAGGAAAGATTTAACAAGATCTTTGGAGGAGCGGATGTAGATTCTAACCGCGGAGCAAAAACATGGAAATATATATTTCTTTTATCCCGCCAGAGCTACACAAGGAAAGAATCAAGGAGGCCAACTGCTGGAGATACTAGGGGTCTACTCAATAAGAAAAGAAGATCTTCCCTACAAACCCTAGCCGCCACCAAGACGAGTTGAATCCTGAGCAAGATAATGCACAAGTCAAGACCTTGAGCAAGATGGTGAGGAGGACGCTAGTCCAGAATATTTTATGACACATGGAGAAGTTTGGAGTAGAAGGAAAGTTTAGGCAAGTCAGAAGGCAAGGTGCATACGACGCACGTCTTGACCATGTCATTGGGCAAGGTGCAGAAGATCTTGGCAGCCGCGAGAAAATAAGGAAAGAAATCTTCATTTCCTTACACAATCGATATGCACGATTTGAACCTCATTGATGATAGGAATGAATATATTTGAAGATATTTATGCAAGGAAACAAATGCCTTGAAACCCTAGCTTGCTCAAAACGTCATGGGCCTGACCCATAGCCCACCCCAGCTTCTATATAAAGCTCTGGTCACAACAACAGTTAGCATATACTCCCTCCGTCCCGCTAATAACTACCCATTTACTTTATACACGACTACCAAGGAAGCTTAATATTTGCCTATTATACAAAAAGTAAAAAGCATCCCATGTGCAATTTTTTTACCCAATTAGGAAATGGGTCATTATTAGTGGGACGTCCCAAAATGGAAAATGGGTCGTTATTAACGGGACGGAGGGAGTACAACATAACGTGAAGTACGTGGAAGATAGCCGCTGCTGCACAAACCACTCACACTCTTTGTTCTTTTTCTTAGTGTATTACAAGATTGATGTTTTGAGAGTCTAAGGGAGGAAGAAACGAAGCCTTCGGGCACCTTTTAATTTTCTTGTATTTATTTGCCTTGGTCAGGGTTGGTCCTGTCATGGAATGTTTTTCGTTCCCTATTTAATTCTAGTACGTTTTCTTTTTATCTCTTCTTTTTCGTTTCTTTTATTTATGTCTAGATAATTTAATATTTGGTTTGGGTTAAACAAGTTTCACTACAAGAAAAATCGCATACGACAACGGTGGAACGACAAGGGTTTTTAACAAAATGCGTTGTCATAGGCATAAAAACCGTTGTCGTAATTAAAACCGTTGTCTTTGAGCGAGAAAATGCGCTCATAGACAACGGTTTTTATATACCGTTGTCGTAGGTGTGTAGTCGTATATATATGACAACGTATTCTTTAGCCGTTGTTGTTATAGCGTTGTCTTATATTCATTCGACAATGCTTTTTCACGCCGTTGTGGTATACCCGTTGTTGTAGTACTCAATGACAACACTATTTTGAACCCTTGTCGTTAAACCGTTGTCGTAGTCTAGTTTACCACCCTATAATTCATCCATTTGGGCAAAAAATAAAAACTGTAACTAAGGAGAATCGAACCTGCGCCAATAGAGGAATTAAATCCGTATTTACCACTAGGCTAGAGCAAGCTTTTTGTTAACATTCAAACATTAAATATTTATAACACTATTATTTATTTTATGTTAGATAACAAATAACTTTCCCCCAATTCTCTCAGCCCTCATTTTCCTTACGATAGTAGACGCCGTGCCACCTTCTATCTCGGTTTATCAGCGCCGACGAAGCACCCGCGCCGTTATCTTCCTTCAGAGGACGAA
>JAPKLX010000340.1:193401-241277 GCA_026898415.1 Leonotis leonurus | reverse complement strand
AAAACTACTGTAAATAGGCTATCTTCACGTTAATCCACTAGAAAACTACTAGCTAGTAAAGATCTCCTTCTTCTCTCGATAAGACAGACTTGAATCGAGGTGTGATTGCGATCACGAACGGTTTGAAGCTTTTGTCTGATTTGAAGATAGAATGCTTGAGAATGTTTCTGCAGTATAGCGCTTGTGTTTAACTTCAGACTTTTAAACTTCAATCATATATAGGCTCTGAATTTGAAATTCTTAGCCGTTTGTTGATTGGCGTGATTTGATTTGTGGATTGCCAATCAGTCATAACTCTTCTTTCCTTGTAGAGTCATTGATTGAATCTTCTATGATTGGTAAGCAGATCATCTGTGATTGCTTTCCTTCTTCATGTCAATCGGTGATTTAGTTTCTATTTCTTCAATGAAAAGTCTTTAATGCTTCTTTGACAGATTTGATTCTGCTCTTTCTGGTTTGCTTCTAACCTTCTGGTTGTGACCTCTCTGGTCTAGTACCTATCTGCTTGGATACTGTTTTAGACACTTTCTGGTTTGAGGTACATTCTAGTATAAGAGCTTTCTGGTAGAAGAGTTTTCTGGTAGAAGTGCTTTCTGGTAGAAGCATCTTATATCTTTCTGGTTGAAGCTTCTCTGGTTCAACTTTCTGTTAAAGTTGACTAGCTTCTCTTTCTGGTTGAGACTTTCTGGTTTAGCTATCTGTCTCGAGACTTGCTGGTTTTTGCATTCTGTCTTAAGACTTGCTGGTTAGCGTTAAGACTTGCTGGTTAGCGTTCTGTCTTAAGACTTGCTGGTTACTGTTCTGTCTTAAGACTTAGCCTTCTGCTCCAGCCTTCTGCTCCAGCCTTCTGCTCGAGACTGGCTGGTTTTAGTATCTGTCCGAGACATCTTCTATCGTTCTGTTTGAACCAGTTTCGACTATCTGTTATGCTGAAACTAAAAAGAAAAGGTACAGAACATGTATAATACCAAGTGTGTTTTGAAAGAGCATCATCAAAACTTAGAATATTTTATGGGGTTCCCAACACTACACACAAGGAGTTGCACAGAAGCTGAAGAAACATGTCAACTTCTACACCATGGAAGAAATCTTGGAGAGTGAACCCAAAACTTTCAACAACTACCAACTGGACAATCTGATCACTCTTCGCGTTGAAGATCAGATGACTGAACTTTGCAACACGCTTCAAGACAAAGCAACCCAGATTCTTTCTGACTTCAACCAACATCAGAAAGACTATGTCAACGACATGGATCGTGACATCAGAGGCAAGCTCAGAACAATCAGAAAGGAGCTCGATAAAAAGATTGATGATGATAGATTGGCAAATGAAGCGGGTCAAGCAAAAATCAATCTTCGCCTGACTGGAATAGACGAAAAAGCTGAAAAGGCCACTACCTTGCTAGCTGACCTTTTGGCCAAACAAGAAGAAACAATTGTTGCTGTTGTAGAAAAGAAAGTAACTCAACTTGCGGCTCAGTTGAAGGAAGACACTGACTTATCCATCCACGCACAATTTGCTCTTTTTGAAAAGGAAAAATTTGTGGAACTTATGCAACAACACCAAGTTGACGTCTTAAATGCCCTCCTATACCCAAATCCTGAGGAATTTGAAGTTCAGAGCAACCGCATTACTGCTGTGGAAGAGCTGCAAGAAACCTATGACAAGACTCTGTCAACAATGAACAACAGGCTCGAGCAGAAACTTCATGCAACTGACCAGACAGTTAACCTATTGCTCGGGTACAAGGCTGACGCTGAAGACAAAATGGAGAAAATGACAGAGGAGATTGCCTCTCTGCGTACACTCATCACTACCCTCTTTGATGATGTCAAAAAGGGGGGAAAATCAGAAAGCAAAGGGAGCAAAGACAGCAAGAGCTTGAGGACAGAAGAGGTGGAGGTGGAAATTGCAACAGAAACACCAGCACCAACTCAACCCAGACCTACTACACCTCCAAGACCTGACCCCACTCTACTTGGAACAAAAACAAGCTCAACCAGCACCTCAGATCCCCATGGACAAAGGAAAGGAACCAGTGGATGAAGGAGACCAGATTGCTAAATTACTGTTATTTGGAGTCAGCATGGAGCAGGCATGTGACCCAATATTCAGAGCTCAGTTTTACAAAGATCAGGCAGAGAGAGAGAGAGGAAGATAGCAGCACAGGAAGCCAAAGAAAAGTCATTCCAAACACCTTTCTCATCCCCATCATCTGCTGAACGCTCACAACAGCAGTCATCTCAATCAACCACCTAGTCTAAGAAGAGAAAGAAGAAAGCCTTCTCGTGGAACCTATCCTTGAAAAAGCAGACACCCACTGACACATGGGTTCCACAAGATGATCAGAACGATTGGGAGAAGGTTAAACAAGGATTTATCCTGAACAGATACTTCTTGAAGGAGCCTACATATTCAGAGTCAGTTCCAGATGAGGACTTCAATAGATATCTGGATAATTTCAGTGACCAGGGCCTCATACAGAGGATCAGAACAGCTGCTTCTGATGCCAATATTCAGCTCAAGGCCCCGGAGAAAGAGTACATGGTGTGCCCAACAATTCCTGGCAGCAACATTCCTGATAAGACATACATTCTGAACTACATCAACCAGCTGGCCAAGATCAAGGGCTACAAAATCGATAATCATGACCCGAACTATGCCAGAGTAAGAGACGGGATCTATGAGAGCATTCAGTTAGTATCTGATGCGCAGAGAGAGAAGATGAAGAAGGGCGGTGCAGCCAGATGGTTCTCTTAGATAGATCTCTCTTCTTATTTTCTGCCTATGCTCTTTGTTATTGTTTTTTTTGTTGTCCACTTGTACTTATCGATCTGATATCTATTGATGTGGAGCTTTCTAAAGACATAATCTTATTGTCCAGAATCTTTATTGTTATTTAACTTAAATAACAATTGGCTGATCAATTCAGAACATGATACATGTTAATGAGGTTTTCGCTGATTAAATGTGGTTTTGATATCATCAAAAAGGGGGAAATTGTTGGGAACCCCACAGATAATTTAAGTTTTGATGATGTTCTCTTGAAAACACACTTGATATTATTCATGTTCTGTATTATTTCTATTTTGTCTCCTTGTAACAGATGAAATCTGAAGCAAGTCTAAGCAACAGAAAGCTGAAGATAGTCTAAGTACCAGAAAGCTGGAGCAAGACAGCTTTAACAGAAAGTTGAACCAGCAAGTCTTAGACAGAAAGTTGAACCAGCAAGTCTTAGACAGAAAGTTGAATCAGCAAGTCTTAGACAGAAAGTTGAATCAGCAAGTCTTAGACAGAAAGTTGAACCAGCAAGTCTTAGACAGAAAGTTGAATCACCAAGTCTTAGACACAAAGTTGAAGCAGTAAGTCTCGAACAGAAAGTTGGAGCAGATCAACTTTAACAGAAAGTTGTTCAACCAGAAAGTACTCAACCAGTGTTCAACCAGAAAGGCATTAAAACCAGAAAGGGCGTAACCAGAAGGTTCCAACCAAAACAGAAAGAGTTGAACCAAACCTGTCAATGATGGTAACAGATCAATAGAGCTATCAAAACCACCAGATGACAATGCCCCTCTCACCATATCTCTTACCACGTCAATATTAAAGTTCATCCATCGAGAATTGGAAAGAGAATCACTGATTGACACGAAGAAGGAAAGTAATCACAGTTGATCTGTTTTCCATTCATAGAAGATTCGTTCAAACACCCTACAAGGAAAGAAGAGATATGATTGATTGGCAATCCACAAATCAAATCACGCCAATCAACAAACGGCTAGAAATTCAAAATTCAAAGCCTATATATGTTTGGAGATTCAAAGTCTGATGTGTGCAAGCAATATATTACAGAAAAATTTCCTAAGCATTCTATCTTACATCAGACAAAAGCTTCAAACCGTTCGTGATCGCAATCACACCTCGATTCAAGTCTGTCTTATCAAGAGAGGAAGGAGATCTTTGCTAGCTAGTAGTTTTCTAGTGGATTAACGTGAAGGAATCCTGTTTTACAGTTGTTTTCTGTAAGTTGTAAAGGAACACGACCCTTATTCGTGCATAAGTTTCAATCTGCTTTGTAATTGAAACTTGTGGCTCGTTCTCAGCGAGTATAAATAAGAGAGTATCCTAGTAGTGGATATCTAATCCAGTTTGGATTAGACCGTGGACGTAGGGGGTTTCTCGAACCACGTAAAATAACTGTGTTATTTACTTTCTGCATTTTTTTATTCCAGTTGTTTTACTCTCTATATGTCACTCTCATACAAACTGCATTCTTAATCAATTCTCTAAATACTCGACTAAGATTTGAAAGGTTTTCTAATCAAAGAGCACTGACTAAGTCCACCATTATTCTGCACACAATACACTGTTTGAGAATAAGATCACTCTTACTTTCTGCTTTGTATTACTCACTTGAGAGATTCTGCCTGGACAGAACAAGATTGTTTAGATAGTCAATCTGGTCTGTCACGTTGAGCAATCTGTAATCCAGAAAGCTTAAGTCTCTCCCCTTAATTAGTCAAGTAAACTGAAAAGTTTGTATTTGGTGTATTCCCGCCCCATACACCAAACCTTGCTCTTTCGGGACCAACATTGGTTAATGAAGGTGAGCAGGAATGTCTTGTCTGGTAGATCAGTCCCTGGAATGGTGGGGCATGATCTGTATTCTTTTTCGGGCGCAGTGATCTGGATGTTAGCTTGTGCTGCAGCTTTTCTAATCTCTTCCACCAGATCACTAGCATCATTCATGTCTAGATATCGATTGAATGCTTCATTAGGTGATCCATCAGTGTATGCAGGTTCCTTCAGGAAGTATCTGCATAGAACGAATGCATTCTTGAGCCCTTCCCATCCATCTCTTAGGTGAACTGGGACCCAGTTGGTCACTCCAGATGGTCTGATGTGAGTTGATGGCCAGCTGGATCCAGTTTTCTTCTTTTTCTTTTGAGTCTGGCTCGATCTGCTAGATGATTTAGATTTTTGAGTGTGAGCAGATGGAGCAGATGGAGGGCTGGCTGTTTGTGTAGTGATCTGCTGCTCCAGTTGAGCTATCTCCTTTCCTTTCCCTTTTTCAGCAGCAGCAGATGGCTTTATTTTCTTCCCAGTCCCTTCCCCCTTTTCGACATCAGCAACAACCATGTTGATAAGTGTCCGGAGGGAAGAGATCTCTTCCTTCAATGCATTGATCTCTCTGTCGGTCTCCACCTTCTGTGTGAGCAGGGATGTGATGTTGAGGTTGGAATCATCAAGCTGCTTTTGAAATGATTTTGTAATGTTGGACAGTTCAGCTGTGTGACGCTCTACATCTTCCTGGACAATCCCAAAGTCGTTGAAATATGTGTCGATCATTGTTTTTGTGGGATAGCGCAGTTCGCTTAACTTCCGTTCGACAAAATTCTTCCCATTGACCTCAAACTGTCTGCACATGGCCTTGGTGTGTGAGATGGCTTCCTTTAGAATATCAGCTGTTATGCCATCGATCTATTCTTGCACTATGGTATGCACCATGTCCTTTTCTTTCTCAGCGAAGGCAGTGATAATCTTGTAGATTTCTTTGACTTTGAGCTCAGTGGTAAACAGACTTTGATCGATCTGTGCCTTTCCTTCTTCAGCAGCAGCTCGATCATCGTCCATTTTCTTGCTAACTTCTTCAATCTTCAACCTGCATATTTTCCTCAAGTCAGAGTCAACTTGATCGACATGTGTCTTCAAGTGATCGTTGAACTCTGTGAGTATGCGGATGGCTTCAACTTGAACGGTGGAGAGAGTGCCGTACATGTACTTGTTAACTTTCTGGGAGATGAGATCTCTCACTTGTGCATTAGACAGGGATTGATGCTGGGTCATCAATATGTCTTCCAGATATGACATTTCAACGTATTCATCCATTGTGGCAGCGACAGCTGGGGTGTATATGTTATCTGTGTGTACACCACCCACCCTCTGTCCTGCTGGTTCATGTTCTGGTTCATGAACTGGTTCCTCCTCAGCCAGTGCAGTAGTGGGCTGTTCAACCTCAGCCATGGGCTGATCTTGTTTTGTTATTGCTGCACCCTGTTGGTGAGCATCAGCCTGAGCTGCTTCAGCCTCTTCCTCTCCATCCTTTTCTTCAATGTTGTTATAAAAATCCAGCATATCAGCTTTCGCATAAACAGATCGCAGGTCGATCTGGAGTTCTTCAGCCTCAAATTTTGCCATTCCAAGTATGTCTGGCTGGTAGGTCTCCCTTAACTCAGAGATTGATGCAGCAGTAAAGATCTTGAGTAAGGTGGCTTCTTCGATTTTTAATGCATGGATGGATCTGGTGCAGAGCAGGGCATCCAGAACATAGAATTCTTTATCTTTCACCAGCAACAGAAATTTGAGCCTCTTGGCTATGTCATAAGTTTCTGGGGTAAGCTAGATCCCAGGGAATGTTCTGAGCACAGAGTGATCGGCCTCTGTTTCTAGCAT
Source organism: Leonotis leonurus (assembly GCA_026898415.1). NCBI lineage: Eukaryota > Viridiplantae > Streptophyta > Magnoliopsida > Lamiales > Lamiaceae > Leonotis > Leonotis leonurus. Next base: position 234,826 of record JAPKLX010000340.1, on the reverse strand, counting down.
TTTCACCACTGTCTCTGCCTTCTGTAACTCCTCCTCCTCATCAGTAGATGCCTCTTCTCCCTCAGCTTCCTCATCGATCTGCTCTAAGTGTTCAGCAGATGATGGACTAGTAGAATGTGCGGGAGAGAAGTCCTTGGAGTGATCTAGGTGCACAGATGAGATGGGGGCCACATCCTCCGGTGGTCCACCCGGCAGAACTTCCTCTTCCTCAACCTCCTGTTGAGGAATGACAGTTGCTGCAGCAGGAGGTGCATCAGCCTGGGCTTCATCAGATAGTTTCTGAAGTCGTCTGCACTTAGATTTAGGTGGTTGGGCTGCTGTAGATGTATCTGTGTCAATCGAGCTTGATCTTCTGGTGGTTCTCTTGGTGGGTGTCTTCTCGATTGGCTTTTCTTTTGTGATCTTGGGTTTTGTGGAGCGATCTGCTTGACCAGGTGGGGGAATCCAGATGGGATTCGAGTTTCCCATCTCCATCAGGGCACTAAGAACCACTGAGTCTCTCACTCGGGCAATCAGATTTGCTGAAATGCCCATCGACATTTCTATCTGATGTTGGTCCTTGGGAAAATGCTGTCTGGTGTTAAACTCAACAGCAGTGTCCCACTGGTGGTGAGGGAAGAATGTTTCCAGCATGAAGCTAATTTTTGTAGAGTGCCTCAGGCTGCTGCGCTTTACTTCTATGCCAGGGGATCCTCCTTTCACGAACAGGATCATCTTGGCTTCTTTGGCCAAGAGATCAAATAAAATTCTGCTCCAGTTCACTGGCAAGTTGAGTACCACTGCTGCTAGGATCCTGAATTTCTCAGGGGTGACCTGGTCGTAGGATCCATTGTGGTTGAATTCTGGAGCGAGAAGTGCACGGACAAACATCCTGTTTGTGTATTGGATGGGTATAATCATCACTATCTCCACAACTTCTTGCAGCTGTTCTGCAGTGTTCTTACATCTTTCACTTTGTAAACGTCGTTGATGATGTTAATGACGTTGTACGAGGTGTTGCTGATAGTGTTCCCTTTACTCACGCTGATGGTTGCCTCATCTCCACCCCTCTCTCCCTTCCATGAGAGGTAGAAAGCAGCAACATCCTTGGGTAGGAAATGAACTGGGTGTGAAGTGATAATATTGTGAAAGCCTACAGAAAACACAGAAGAGCATATGTGAGCACTATCATTCCATCAGTGAAGTATAAGTGCCCAAAACAGTTTATACAGTCTAGCAGTTTATATCACAGTAACCATAACCATTCGTATATGCAGATGAGAAAAGAGAACAGTTCAAAACGCATGATTGAAAAGTAACATAGGACAAATCACAACAAAACCATAAAATAGTGAACCTTTGCATTGGCGAACAAGGTCAAATGCCTTTTCTAGTTTGTGAAACCCGAAGGTATCAAGAGTGGCGAAAAGGTCTTGGTGCAGATATGGTTTCAAAAAGTTCGCTTGGTCAAGAAAAACAGCGGATTTGGGTGCCATTGTTACTAAAACAGAGTGAATTTCGAAAGTAGAGAGAGTTTGAAAGAGAGGAAATTTTGCTAAGTGTTTCGAGAAATATAAGTGTAAGTGATAGATGAAACAACTTATCAAACATATAAACAAAAGAGAAGATAAGTAAAGGAATAAGATATTCAGAAATCCTTCCCTTTTTCAGCTTTTCCCGCCTTTCCATGTTCTAGGTTTACAGTCTATAACCGCCTCTCTTTATCGTGTGATGCACGCGCTTGATCAAACGGTTGTGACGTGGCGCGTTGTTTTTGTTGCAGTCATTTTCCCCCTTTTTCTTGATTTGGAAGATATTTCCTCGATCACGTTTCCCAATTACTGTACTTAATCATCAAAAATAAAAGATTTGATATCTAGAGTCAAAAATTAGATATTTTGTATAGTTAGTCGCCAAATATAGTTGACCTTTCCCCCTTAACCAAGTAATGGGATAATTGATAAGAAATATATTAAATTAATATCCACGTGGCATTTAGTAATCTGGTCAAGGTCGATCTCTTGCATAGTGAGAACTATCGATCTGGTTGTGCCACTGTTCAATCTGGTGTTTTGACTCCTTTACTAATTCCCAGTTGGAATTTGATAAATTGACATATACTCAGTGATCTGGTGTCAATTCCCTGTTGGAATTTCACGTGATCTGGATTTTATCAATCTGGACCATGATGATCTGGTTTTGATTCCCTGTTGGAATATTGAATTTGATCTAGTTTAGATCAATCTGGTCCTTTCTTCAAGATTTAAAAGTCCTAGTTTTCCACAAAGCATCTTAAATCTTTTTTCTGGTAATGCCTTAGTGAGAATGTCTGCTCTCTGAACTTCAGTGTGTATTTTCTCAATCTGTACATGTTTCCTTTCAACATGGTCTCTTATGAAGTGATGTCTCACATCCACATGTTTGCATCTGGTGTGCAACACTGGGTTCTGTGTGATTGCTATAGCACTTGAACTATCACAGAAAATTGGTATTTCCTTGACATCAATCTCATAATCTTTAAGCTGTTGTCTTAACCATAGTATTTGTGCACAACAACTTCCAGCTGCCATATATTCTGCCTCTGTAGTTGACGTGGCAACTGATGTCTGTTTCTTTGAGAACCAAGAAATCAGTTTATTTCCTAGAAACTGACATGTACCAGATGTTGACTTTCTGTCCAGTTTACATCCAGCATAATCTGAGTCAGTATATCCAGTTAGCTCAAAATTGTCTTCACATGGATACCATAATCCAACATGGGTTGTTCCCTTAAGATATCTTAGTATCTTCTTAGCTGCTTCCATGTGAGACTCTTTGGGATTTGCTTGATATCTTGCACATACACCTACTGCAAATGTGATGTCAGGTCGACTGGCAGTTAGGTATAGTAATGATCCTATGATCCCTCTGTATTGAGTAATGTTTGCTGGTTTTCCTTCTGGATCTGGATCAATTTTCCCATTTGTGTGCATTGGGATTTTTACTGGGTTACTGTCTTTTAACCCAAACTTGGTCAGCAGATCGTTGATGTATTTTGTCTGATTAATAAAGATACCATCTGGTAGCTGCTTGACCTGCAAACCTAAAAAGAAGCTCATTTCTCCCATCATGGACATTTGGTACTTATTTTTCATAAGTTCAGCAAATTTGTCACACAGATAGGTAGATTGAGATCCAAAAATGATATCATCTACATAGATCTGGACTAAGAGAATGTTTTCTTTGACTTTGATGATAAACAAAGTCTTGTCAACAGATCCTCTTCTGAAACCAGATTCTAGTAGGAAGGTTGATAAGGTCTCATACCAAGCTCTAGGGGCTTGTTTTAGACCATAGACTGCCTTAGCCAGTCTGTATACTTTCTGATCTGGATCTGCCTCTTCAAATCCAGGTGGCTGTTCCACATATACTTCTTCTTCAAGGATGCCATTAAGGAAGGCACTTTTGACATCCATCTGGTATACCTTGAACCGTTTGTGAGCAGCATATGCTAGAAATAGCCTTATAGCTTCTAATCTGGCTACTGGTGCGAATGTTTCATCAAAATCAATGGCTTCTTGTTGATTATAACCTTTAGCTACCAATCTGGCCTTGTTTCTGACTACTTCACCATTCTCATCTCGCTTATTTTTGAACACCCATTTTACACCAATCATACCTTGGTTTTTGGGTCTATCCACGAGATACCAGACTTCATTCCTTTTGAACTCATTGAGTTCTTCTTGCATTGCTATTATCCAATCTGCATCTTGAAGTGCTTCATATGCATCAGATGGCTCCATTCGAGAGAGATAACAGCTTAACAATGCACTTTCTCCATGCATTCTTCTGGTCTTCACACGATCGGATGGGTTCCCAACGATCTGTTCTAGTGGATGATCTTGTATCCATCTTCTTCTTCTGGTCATCTCTTTATCAGATATTTCAGGATCAGGTTGATCTGTTGGTTCCTCAAACTCAGGATGTGTTGTTGATATTGTTTGGAATGGATTCTCATATGGACTTTCTTCTGAATTTGGATTTTCAAGTTGATCATCGTTTGTAATGATTATTTCATTGTTTTCTGTTGATGATCTGTTTTCATCCAGATTGTGTTGTGATATTCCCCCTTGCTGTATGATCTCTTCAGCAACAGGTGGAGTGACAATTTCTTCATCCTTACTTTTTGAATTCCAGACAAGAATATCTTCAAGTAGTAGTTCATTCATCCTTCTGGTAGTCACCTAGTTTTCTGTCTGCTTTTCATCTGGTGACCTGTACTCAATAATAGACTCATCAAAAACAACATGAGGTGTTACCTCCACAATATGAGAGTTCTTATTGTAAACTCTATAAGCTTTACTAACATCAGAATATCCCAAGAATATTCCAGGATCAGTTTTGCTATCAAAAGTTTTCAATTGTGATTTCCCATTATTGTGTATGTAACACAGACAGCCAAAAGATCGAAAGTAGGAAATCTTAGGCTTTCTGCTGTTCCAAATCTCATATGGTGTTTTTCCGTGTCTTATTGTGACGGATGATCTGTTTTGAGTATAGCAGGCTGTGTATATAGCTTCTGCCTAGAATTTCTTTGGTAGATTTGTTGCATTGAGCATTGTGCGAGCTGCTTCTTTGAGTGATCTGTTTCTCCTTTCAACAACTCCATTCTGTTGGGGAGTTCGAGCAGCAGATGTTTGAGGAGTGATTCCCATCTTGTTGCAGTATGCTTCAATCTTCTGGTTGAGAAATTATGTTCCTCGATCTGTTCTGATAGAGGTTATACTCATCTCTTTCTGTTTTGTGATCTTGTGAAGGAAGTCAGGGAGCTTGTCTAGAGTCTCTTTCTTCTTTAACAAAAAGATGACCCAAGTGAACCTTGAGTAATCATCTATGATTACCAATGTGTACTTTCTCCCATTAATGCTTAGTGGTTTGACTGGTCCAAACAGATCAAGATGTAACAGCTCCAGTATCCTTGATGTTGAGTGAGCTGTTTTGTTTGTAAAAGATGATCTGGTTTGCTTTCCAGCTTGACATGCATCACATATGTGATCTTTATCATACACTTGATCTGGTAGTCCTTCCACTAACTTTTCCTTGGCAATCCTGTTGATTGATTTAAAGTTTTGGTGGCTCAATTTCTTATGCCATAACCAGCTGGTTTCTTATACAGTCTTAGTGACTAAGCAGGTCTCGATCTGATTTGTCCACTGGACAATATATAATCTATCCTGCAGTTTACCGGTAAGGAGTATTTCATCTCCTTCCTTGTTCTTCACCAGACAGTTGTTAGTATCAAAAACAATCTGATTACCATTAGCACAAAACTGACTTACAGAAAACAGATTGTGACTAAGACCCTCAACATATGACACATTAGTGATAGTGGTCTTGCCAACTCTGATGTTTCCATACCCTCTGGTGTATCCTTTTGAATTACATCCAAAAGTGACCTGTGGGCCTGGTTTCTCTATGTAATCTGACAGTAGGTTCTTGCCACATGTCATGTGTTTTGAACAACCACTATCTATTATCCATATGGTTCCTCTTGCAACCTTACTTCTTCTTGCAGTTCTTTGATCCTGCAATTAATTAAACTTAGCTACCCTTTCAACGTTTGGGTGCTTGATTATTAGCAAACATTCCTTTTCGAATCCAGAACATTCTAGGGTTAGGAACAGAAATATAGCGGGTAATGATGTTCCTCTCATTATCAACTTTAGATATACAGTGAATTTCAGATGGATGATATCTCTCTATTCCATCTTTCTTCAATCCTTTCTTAGTAGGTATTGTCCTGTTGACAATTTTTGTCCTATTGACATTTGCTTTTTGAAGGTGATCTGTTTCTGTGTAGTGAGCTGGTTGTCCCCTTGTTTGATGATACTGCCTGTTCTTCGCATCTTTTATTATCATCTTTTGAGGATAAGCTTTCTTGTTTTTCAAGTCTTTCACTTGATCTGGTATCTGCTTCCTTTCTGGTAAGAAGTTTATGGTTCCAGAGGACTTTTCTGAGTGACCTGGATATCCTAATCCAGATGTGCCTTTTTGTTGCAGATTGATTAGCAACTTGGCTCGCTCATCACTCTTGTAAATCATTTCTTTTCCTTTCTTGATCTTTTCCTCAGCAACATTGTTTCTTGTAACCAGATCCTTAACTTTTGAGTTAAGTGAGTGGATCTCACTGTCTTTATTCTTAATCTGTTCTTCCAGATTGTTTATTTTAGCAACAAATTGTGTGTTTGCTGTGCTTAGAATCTGCTCAACTTTCTTTAATCTGTCATTCTCTTCAACAACTTCTTTAAACAGCCTCTTGATACTTGAGTAACTTTTGAACATCTCATCTATTTCATCCCATGAGTATTCTGCTTGATCTTCACTTTCCTGTTCAAGATCATTATTATTATATGAGGAATTTGAGTAGCAAGAATTTACCTCAACTTCATCTAGACCGTTGTCCAATCCCACATAGCATTCATTCCAGCTTTCTTCGTCGTCAGCAATGAAAGCTTCATCATTTTCTGATGAGCTATCTGAGAAATGACTCGAGCTACTTGAGTTCTGATCAGCTATCATGGCTTTGCGCTCATATTTAAGCTTTCGATCTCTTTTAGCTCTTAGTTCTTCCCTTTGACTTCTGGACAGATTAGGACAATCTGTTTTGAAATGACCTGTTCTGCCACATTCAAAGCAAGTGTAATCTGTTGAACTAGAGGTCTTTGTTGTTTTAGAGAACTGCTTCTTGGACTCATTCTTGTCATCAGATCGATCATTGTCATACTTCTTGTTGAAGTTTTTCTTGTTATCTTTGTAGAAGCGTCTTTATTTCTTCGATCTGCTATCCATCTTGTCCATTCGTTTGGCGATCATTGTGAACTCTTTTAGGAGTTTGTTATAGCCTTTCTCTTCATCTGGAGTAGTAGGCTCAGAAGGATCATCTGGTTTGCTCTTCGCTTTGAAGGCTACCTCTTTGTCCTTCTTTGAGCTGCTTTCTGCCTTTTTGGACAGATGATCTGGTCCTCGAATTCTTTGAATGTCACATTCATGACCTTCGGGATGATCAAATAGGGCTTCAGTGGACAATTCATTGAAATCTGCTCTCCGAGGTTGCATTGCAGCATAGATCTCCCAGCTTGGTGGAAGAGCTCTAAGAACTTTCATGTTCTTCTCCCTTTGAGTATATTTGTTCTTTTTGAACACAGATATCTCAAGGAGGATTCCAGTGAATCTCATTTTCATCTGTTCTATTGTCTCGCCTGGTTTCATTTTGAATTCATCATATTTGTTGCAGGCAAGAGACAGTTTGTTCTCAATCATTACTTCAGATCCTAGGGCTAGGTCTCTTAAGGCTTCCCACATCTCCTTGGCAGTATCCAGATCTTGGATTTTAGCCAGATGTATGCCTTTGACCGTGCTGGAGATGATTCCTTTGGCAAAATCATCAAGATTTGCTTCTCTCCTTTCTTCAGAAGTGTATTTTCAGGGATCCTTTAGCACAGATTCGAGTGATACGAGTAGTTTCTTCTGTAATTGCCAATGGCCCTTCTTCGATTACTTTCCACATCAGGTAGTGATGGGCTTTAAGGCACATTTTGATTCTGAAGCTCCACTCTCTGTAACCTTGGATGGAGAATTCTTCGCATGCCCTGATAACAGATGATTCCATAGCAGATAGTATGCACGTGAATGAAAAATGTTTTCCTAGATCTATTCAAGTTGACCACGCAGGTTTTATCCCTGTGAAACAAAGCAATGGTCGTTTGAACCACTGCTTTGATACCACTTGTTGGTCCCGAAAGAGCAAGGTTTGGTGTATGGGGCGGGAATACACCAAATACAAACTTTTCAGTTTACTTGACAAGTTATGAGAGAATTCAAGCTATTCTGTATAAGAAATTGCTCAAAGATGACTAGACAGATCGATATGCAGATCAATAGCAGTTTAGTCCAAACAGATTATTCTCTTAGTGAAAACACTTAGCTAATAATAAGAGTGATCTTATTACTTTCTGAGTGTTAAGTAAGTGCGGAATAATGGTGGAATAGCGATTTCTCTTGTTTAGAAAACCTTAAGTATTATCCAGATTGTTTAAGAGATTGATTGATATGTAGATAGAATGATAGTGCAAAGGAGTTAGAATAATAAACCACAGAAAATAGATATGCAAGAATATAAAGCACACAGTTGTTTAACATGGTTCGGGAAATCCCTACTTCCACTATCTGGTCAAAACTAGACCAGATTATCCACTACTAGGATATTCTGCTTCTTTATACTCGTGGAGAACGAGTCACAAGTATCAATCACGACTAGAAAGATACTTATGCACGAAATAAGGGTCGTGTCCCTTTACAACAGATTACCTCTACGTTACCACTAGAAAACTACTAGCTAGCAGGGTGATCTTCTTTCTCTCGATAAGACAGACTTGAATCGAGGTGGTTGGTGTGATGTATAATCACAAGGTGTTGATGCTCTAAGTCTGGATGGCAGATTGCTTGAAAGTATGACAACAGTTTAGCTTGCGCGTATGTTCTCTCTTTCTCCAGATTTCTAACTTCAACTATATAGGCATTGAATTTGAAATTCTAGCCGTTTGTTGATTGACGTGAGATAGATGGTATATTGCCAATCAATGGTTTCCATCATATCTGTTCTTGCCATATAGGAAAGGTTGACTCAATCTTTGAGTTATGGAAAGCAGTTTGGTAACGGTCTCTTTCCTTCTATGTGTTAACCGAAGATCTTCTTTCCAATCCCAGTTGGATGGATTTGATCTTGACGTGACAAGAGCATATGATGTGTAAGATGATGTTAGCTGGTGGATTGATGACTCAATCGTTCTGGTTCCTTGCTATAGGCATCGATCTAGTCATCGATCTGGTCACTGTCTGTTACAGCAGATCGATTCCTTTTGGCGTGAAATCTTGACTTTCATCCTATTCTAAGTTGAGATTGACTTCTATAGGAATATTTCCTTTACACATTAAGTCATCTCCTAATCTGTTCCATAACAGGATTCACTTTATCTCTAGTGATCTGTTTTTACACGTAGAACAGTTTAAGCTCTAAAATAGCTAAGTGTGTTTCGAAAGATCATCATTAAAACTAAAAACCTTAGGGTTCCCAACAAAGGGCAAAAATGAAAAGACAGCAAGAAGAAAGAAGGAAGAGCAGATAGATAATCTTTTCTCATATCTCTTCGATCTGTAATTCTTATTTTTGCTTTGATGAACTGTAAACTGATCATATCTTATCTATTGAAGTTCATTTGAAGTTTCTAATGACAACCCCTAATTGTCTAGAACATATATAAACTGTCTTAAATCGTTACAACCTAAATAACGAATAATCATCCATCTGGTCAATCAAACCAGATTGCTTTTAAGAGTTATTAGATCATTGCTGTAAAGTGTGGTTTCGACATCATCAAAAAGGGGGAAATTGTTGGGAACCCTAAAATATTTAGTTTTGATGATGGTCTTTCGAAACACACTTAGCTGTTTTTAGAGTTATGTATTGTTCTACGTGTAAAACAGATCACTAGATATAAAGTGAATCTTGTTATAGAACAGATTAGGAGATGACTTGAAATGTAAAGGAATATTCCTACATAAGTCAATCTCAATCTTAGTATAGGATGAAGATCAAGATTTCACGCCAAAAGGAATCGATCTGCTGTAACAGACAGCGACCAGATCGATGACCAGATCGACGTTTGCAGCAAGGCACCAGATCGATTGAGTCATCAATCTATTAGCTGACATCATCCTACACATCATATACTCTTGACACGTCAAGACTGAAGCCTATCCAACAGGGATTGGAAAGAGAATCTTCGATAGATCATAAAGAAGGAAAGAGATCGTTAGGAATCAACCTTCCATATCTTGAAGATTGAGTCAACACACCCTACATGGCAAAAAGAGATATGATGGACATAATTGATTGGTAATATTCCATCAATATCACGCCAATCAACAAACGGCTAGAATTTTCAATTCAATGCCTATATAAGATTGAAGTTCAAAATCTGGAAATACAAGAGACACACGCGCGCTACACTGAATTATACTTCCAAGCTATCTTCACTGATCCAGACTTAGAGCTTCAAGAACTGTGATTCTAAATCACACCGACCCACCTCGATTGAAGTCTATCTTGTCGAGAGAAAGCAAATTACCTTGCAAGCTAGTAGGTTTCTAGTGGTAACGTAGAGGTAATATGTTGTAAAGGGACACGACCCTTACTTCGTGCATAAGTATCTCTCTAGTTTTGACTGATACTTGTGACTCGTTCTCCACGAGTATAAAGAAACAGAGTATCCTAGTAGTGGATAATCTGGTCTAGTTTGGACCAGATCGTGGACGTAGGGATTTCCCGAACCACGTTAAACAACTGTGTTCTTTACTTTCCTGCATATTTACTTTCAGTTGTTTATTATTCTTATCATTGACACTATCATATAATCTGCATTCCCAAAAAATCTGCTTAACGATCTGATTAACTTCTTAAGGTTTTCATAAAAAGAGCACTCATTTAATCCACCATATTTCCGCACACACAACACTCAGAAAGTAATAAGATCACTCTTATTATTGACTAAGTGTCTTTCACTAAGAGAGTAATCTGTTTGGACTAAAACTGCTATCGATCTGCACATCGACCTGTCTAGTCATCTACCGAGCAATTTCTTATATAGAATAGCTTGAACTCTCTATTAACTTGTCAAGTAAACTGAAAAGTTTGTATTTGGTGTATTCCCCCCCCCCCCCATACACCAAACCTTGCTCTTTCGGGACCAACATTAATTATAATTAATTTCCACTAATTTTTGTAATTCCCGTAACGTCCAGTGGCTTAATGTGAATTAATTGCCATGAATGGATTTTAATTACAATTAATTCCTGTAACTCCTCTTGAGTGGATTTAACTTTTATATAGGTGGTCTCCATGCATTTCACATAGATGACATACACGAGACATCATCATACAGAAGCTCTTCTTGCTGCATCTTTTCTTCAAACATTTAGAAGAAGTTTTGTCCTTAACTTTTTCCAGTTCGCCGGAGCTCGTTGGTTCGCGGTGCTACCACCTCCGAGACGAAAGCTGTTTTATCTTTGGAGACATCTACGCCTTACCGAGAGCACTACCGGGGAGTAATATTATCTTGCGGAAAGAGGATCTTTCCTCGACTCGGCTTCCAGATTTTTCTCCGAATTTATTCTGTTTACTTTTTTGTAATAGAATAAAATAGCTACTGCAAATTTTATTATTTTTATTCTCCCTGATTATTTTTCCCTACAAAATCAGCGTTCCCAGTGAATGTTAGACAGGCCTTGAGTTCTTCAAACTCGCCCACATAATCCTGAAAACTACCTTGTTAAGTCAATTTATTGAACTCCCCAGTAATCCTAACATCCTTTAAATCCTCAAATCTAGCATAAACTAGTCCCACAAAACTAGCCCAACCCAAATCAGGATGCGTAGTAGCTATGTTTTGGTACCATTCCCTCAAAATGCATGGCAGCCAGCTTCACTCGTTGTTCATCAGGTATACTGGGAATTAATGAAAAGTAATTCTGGCATTTCAACATCCAAGACCTAAGGTTAGTCCCATGAAATCTAGGAAAATCCACTTTAGGAAGTGGATTCACTACTCCCATCCAAGATTTGTTCTTATACCCTACTGCATGATCACTTCCATTCGAATCTTCCCCATAAGGACCCAAAATGGAACCCTTTCCCTGATGTAAATGAGTTAATTGTACTTGCAATTTCCCTAAGGTAATATTAATAGCATCAACTCTATCAAAAATACCCATGATTTGCTCTTGTAGTTTAATCTCTAATGCTTCCCTTTTTGTTGTTTCCTCTTGCAGTCCTTGTTCAAGATGGTTGTGCGCCTCCAGCAGCTCACGAACCCTAATGCTCTCGGCCATATCCCAACCGGTGGCTCTAGATACCAAGTGTTGTGTTATGTTTCAATGGAACAGTGAATTTCAGTTTGTAAATTGTAATGATCGACTTAAATTTAATAATCTAGGTTGAAGTATGAAATATAGAAGAGAATGGATAGAAAGAAGATAATACTTTTTTCATTAATTCTCCTCCAACAAACTTTACCCTAGTTATAGTACGATACGGTAAAAGTGCTATTTACATAAATTGTTGGTTCCAAAAGTAATAACAAAATACTCTTAATCTGTTGCCACATGTATGATCTAGATGACAACAAATCACATTCTTCTTTCCATCCAACTACTCGGTCAACTCACTTCTATCTTCCACCAAAATCAACTCCTCCACCGCAACACTGCATTCACCATTTATCACCAAACCTCCAGCTATGGCACAACATAGACTGCTCTGGTTGCTCTGCTTGATGTGTGGACTTGACTTATGGAGTGATCTGCTTCTTGATAGACTTCTTCTTGGCTTTCTCTTTCCCTTTACCTCCTCCTTAACCACCCCCCCTTTCGACATCATCAATAACCTACCTGCTGAGTGTGCGAAGAGAGTCAATCTCACTCTCCATATCAGCTTGTTTCTCTTCAAAATTTATCTTGAAGTTTAGTAGGACTGTGATGTTCTGGTTGATCTCACTGACCTGGTTATTGTGTCTGCTGTTAACCTGAGTCAATGTTTTGTCATATTCGCTCTGGTCCTTCTCCAGTTCATCACCCTTTTTGAAATAATGACTTATCTCGTCTTGAGTTGGATATTCTATGTCAATGAGTGCATCGTGTAGATTCTTCTTCACGATCTCTTTGCACCCTTCGTTTTCAAAATTATCAAGCTGCTTGTGAAGATTACAAGAAGTGGCTTCTATGATCACACCTGCTATCAAGGCTGATCTCTGCTTAACAACTTCCTCAATTTGTTTCTTCTGTTGTGCTGTAACAGCAGAAAGTGACTTAGTGGCCTCATCCAGCTTCTTCTCATAATTTTCCAATCTTAGGTCAAGCTTCTCTCTGGCGAGATTAGCTGCGTCTCTATCATCCTTGAGTGTCTTCTCCATGCCCTCAACATCATCTTTGACCTTCTTCTTCAAAATTCTCTCCATATCACCAACATATTATTTTTGATGATCGTTAAAATCACCTTGGTCTGGATCTCATTGCACGTAAGATTCAGATGATCTTGTACCTTTAAATCGATTAGATCATTGACTTTCTCGTTTGTATATGATTTGGATTCTTCTTGCAATATCTCTTCCAGATCATAGAAACCAACATGAACCTTTAACTTCTTGGCTGCTCCTGGTGTGTATAGGTCGTTTGTCTGTTATCCTCCTACAACCTATCCAACAGGTTTGTCTTCAATCTCTTCAGCTGCAGGTTCATTCATATTTCCTTGTGTCTTCTCCTTCTTCTTTTCTCTCCCGGTCTCCTCCTCTGGTTGAGAAACCGTTGGTTGATCAGGTTGAGCTGATTGTGATGTAGATGTTTGTTGTTGTTGTGGTGCGTTATCTGAAGTATTCGGTTGGTCTGGTGCTGCTTCTTCATGTATCTCCATTGTTTCATCAACATGATCTAGTTGGGCAGATGACTCTCCCAGATTCTCTTCTCCCTCGTCAACTCCGATACAGAATTGAAGAAGTCCATCTTCTCCTTATAAAATGGCTTCAGATCAACATTCAATTTCTTTGCTTCATGTTTGGCAATTCCCAATATCATGTCATTATATGACTCTTTGATTTCTACAATAGTATATACATCAAAAATGTTTTGAAGAGTGGTCTCATCAATCTTCAATTCCTCTATCGATTTAATGGTGAGCAGAGCATCTAGTACATAGAATTCATTATCCTTGATCAGCAGATACGTCTTGATACATCGAGCTGTTGCATAACTCTTGGGAGTTAGCTTGATTCTAGGAAAATCTTGAAGCACAGAGTCGTCTGCTTCATTCTGAATGAATTGTATCACCTCCTCTGCCAGTCTCCTCTTGGTAGTAGTCTCAATCAATCATCTCCAATCGATCTGGTGATGGTGAGCGTGAAGTTGTTCTGGCTGGAGAAAATCCTTCTCCTACCTCGGGTCATAGGATGATTCGGGTAAGACAACATCTATGATTTCTTAATCTGGTGAAGTTTCTTTGGCTGTGGTGGTGATGAAGATGTCTCTGTTTCCGAAGAGCTTGACCTCTTGGCAGGTTTGCAATTTTTTATTTGTTGTCTTTCATACTCTCCTTCTTGGGTTCCCCCTTGGATGGTGCAACCGAGGTTGGGTTCTAATTTCCCATATCCAACAGATGCTTCATGTGAACCTCATCTTTAACTTTGTTGAATAGGGCAGTGGACAATCCAAGTGCCATCTCGAGCTGATATTGCTCTTTGGGCAAAGTGTTTTGCTTGTTGAAAGGTACAACATCTTTCCAGGTTTGTTGTTTGAAGAATGTTTCAATCATGAAACTGATCTTTGTGGCATGCCTCAGCTGTCTCTTTACGAATACGCCGTCAATCTGGCCTTTGTCATTCTTGCTTTGTTGGGAAGTGGACTCCAGCACCTCTTGGAGGGTTTGTCCCCCATGTATCGTACTCGAGAGAACTTATGGGAGTGCGGCCTGCCTCAGTCGAAAAGGGCCTGCACTAGCATTGTTGACGAGATGTTAAAAGAATTAATTAGTACTACTCATACCAACATGGTGCATCATCTTTTTAGGTGACCCCTTAGTAGAAACTCCAAGGTTAAGCGTGCTTGGCTTGGAGATTGAATAAAATCTTGCTCCAGTTAACAGGCATGTTAAGAACAACTACAATAAGTATTATTATCTTCACTGGAGTGACCTAGTCATATGATCCGCTGTGTCATAAAAATCCTCTATACAAAGTCAAACAACTTATACCCGGGAGTTAGCAATGTTTTGGAAAACATCCTCCCTGTATATGTGGTTGGAATAACAATTATCTCCTCAACAACTTCTTGCAGTTGTTCCTTGGTGATCTCAGCTAGGTCCATTCCTTCATCTTTCAGATGATATGCATGCAAGATCATTTGCATAACATCATATGTGGTCTTGCTGTTATTTCGATCTCCTATCGGTATCAGAATTGTCGCTTCATTTGATGTCATGTCATCTTCCAATGTTTAATAGAAGACAACAACTTCTCTCAGTAAATACATCTCCGGATGAGATGTCACTATATTATGGAATCTTAGACAAGAGTTTTATAGGTTAATAACACATAATTATCGAAGTTTAAACCAAACTATATCAGTTTCAACAATACTTAAGCATAAACAATATGAACACCATATATGCAGTTTTCCAGGTTTCATCAGTTCTATAAGAGAGTTCTATTTCCAATCTTGCATTTATATCAGATCATCATAATTATAATTTTCAATAAGATTCATAGCAAGAAATAATCATGAACAACATAAATATCAAGAACTCTTAGCATAAACCCAGACATATGAAGAAATCTTAAGAAAGCAAATATAGCAAACAGTAAAGAAAAATCAAGAGAATTCAATATTCAACTTCTTGCATAAACGGCATAAGAACAAATATAAGCATAATAAAAATAAAAAAGAACGTCTGCATCTTTTGATTAAAGCATAAATTTCTTCAAGTTTTCGAAAGTCGTGAGTGTTGTAGACCACATATGGTTCTGGTGAGATATGTTTTTGAACTTCGTAAAGAAATTTGAAGGTATGAAAGGTTTTGAGAAGGTTTTGCAGAGAAAATGCTAAGGCTGGAACACTTAAACTCTACGGTGAAATGAAGGTGAAGGTGAAAAGTTATGCGGTGATTCATTTATATAAGCAAATAATGGTCGGTTAAGATTAAAGGTAAAAGACGAAAGGTTGAGATGAATTCTTCCTTTTAGTTTTCTCACTTCTGTTTTTTTATTTTCCCGCTTTTGAAGTGCGTATAGTACGCGCATCCTATTTGTAGGGTTAGATGGCAGCGCGTACATTTCGTCCTTTGTCTCTGCAACTTCTCTTTCCCTATTTTAGTAATCATTCTTTCTCTCGATACTCCTTCCCATACATGCAGAATCATTATAAGTCAAACCAATTAGTATTTATAGATAATATACTTAGAGAATTTAAAGTGGTAAATAAAATCAGAAATCGATACTGAATTTCTGAATTCCCCCTTAATTAAGGAATGTATAGGGAAAATTATTTCCACGTGGCATGAGTGATCTGAGTCTGAAACTTGACTTCATGTGATTTGTTCCTTCACAGTGGTCTGCTGATTTGACAAGTGATCTGCTTTTCGTGTGATCTTGTGCTTTGAAGTAATCTCTACTCTTATTTCCAGTAATTTGCTTTCTGACAATCTGATATTAGTGAGCTGCTAAGTGATCTACATCCAGTGGTCTGCTAGGTGATCTGTATCTTTTCGATCTGCTTCTAGCGATATGCTTCTTCATCGAAGCTTAGTAATCCTAACTTTCCACATAGCATCTTAAATCTTTCTTCAGGTAGTGCTTTGGTTAAGATGTCAGCTCACTATATGTTTGTGTGTATCTTCTCGATCTGTACATTCTTCCTTTTCACATGATCTCTTATATAAAGTGGTTTCTCACATCCACATGTTTACACCTTGTATGTAAGACTGGATTCTGTGTAATTGCGATAACACTCGAGCTATCTCAGAATATTAGTATTTCCTTCACATTGATCTCATAATCTTTGAGCTGCTGTTTAAGCCATAGTATCTGGTGGTTCATTGATCTTATTGTAAGTCAAGTTCTTCTTGTAAGGAAGAATTTAAACTAGCTCAAATAAGGCCTTAAGGTGTGATTAACAAAGATTAAGTATAACTTTGAAAGTTAAACTCAAACTAAATTGTGTGCAGAATTTGGTGGTTCATTGATCTTATTTAAATGAAATCAATTTTCTTTACTTAAGATATTAAGCTAACCAATTTAAGAAATGTTATGAAGATTATGATAAACAAAGTAAACAAGAAAATAAAGAACGCAAGTAGTTAACGTGGTTCGGAACTTTCCCTACGTCCACGGCTTGATCAAGAACTAGATCAAAAATCAACTAAGCTCTCCTTTCTTTTTACTCGTTGAGTACGAGCCACAAGAAATATCAAATCTAGATATTCACTTGTGATTACACTTCTTCTTCCAAATATTGAAAACTACAATCTAGGGAATACACTTTCTTGGATCGAAACTAAACCGTAACTTTGATTTTGAAAATAGTTTTTTCAGAAAACACAAACTTCAAGCGAAGTAAACACTCAAGAGAATTCTGAGATTTTGGATTTTTGTGGAATGATGAAAGCTTGAAGATATTTGAGCAGAGTAATGAAAGATTTGTTCATTTGAATTCTCGTACACATTTTTGGAAGTGATGGTGGTATTTATAGAGGCCATAGCTGCAACTAGTTGTTGGAGAAGATGAAGAGTCCTTCTACTTTGCATTAAATGCATTACACGTTTTGTAGAAGCACGTGCTGCCTGCATTGCGTGTTGTAACCACCAGTCACGTGATTTCCCAGTGTTTTCCATTCCTAGAAAGATTCATCGTACAATAAATATGATATTCTTATACTTCATTCCTTAAAATATCTCCTTTAATGTGACAGCACACTGAGTGGTTGACTTACGACAAATTTAGGTATGTCGGCAGTCCGCCGTAGTTATGGTGAGGGAAAACTAGCTTGACTTCTTCTAACATATCATTTCCTACGATCTTTCCATTGAGCTTTCCATTAAGTATTAATTTGTTTGATACCAAATTAATACTTCAATCTTTCTTCTTCATTCTTGAGTCCATCTTGGTATATGTAACATACTTGATTTGGGACAGATCGTTTAGAAAATGATTTGTTGTTGTAACAATGAGTTGTAATGTTGGGATAAACGATCTGTCTATTTAGTGATCGTTTACTCGAGATGGTTCAATTCTTCAAATATTCTATACTAGAGAACAACTAGTTCTATTGGACAAGTGATTTTCTATCCACCTGTTCTTTTACATTGTAGATGTTTAATATAATCTAGAAAGTACAGATCGTTCCTATAAGTGAGTTTGAAACCAAAAACTCTCTTTTACAAAGTTGATCTGATAAAATCTATTCTAGAAAGATAACATCTAAAACCATGATAAGTACTGAGGATAGTTAGCTGTTGGATTTAGGGACAAATCATTATAAAAACGATATGATCCTAACTAAAACCAACTAGTTGTGTAAAATGAATATGTACTTGTCGATATAGTGATCAATATGTCCAGGAAAGCTTGATAAGAATAATACTGTTGGGAACCCTAAGATTTAAGTGTTAATGATGGTTTTTCGAAACACACTTAGCTTGTTTAGAGCTTAATCTGTTCTTCATGTAAAACCAGATCCTAGAGATAAGGTGAATTCTGCTATAGGAACAGATTAGGAGATGACTTAAAGTGTAAAGGAAATACTCCTATAGAAGTCAATCTCAACTTAGAATAGGATGTAAGTCAAGATTTCACGTCAAAAGGAATCGATCTGCTGTAACAGACATCGACCAGATCGATGCCTACAGCGAGGAATCAGAACGATTGAGTCATCAATCCACCAGCTGACATCATCCTACATATCATATACACTTGCCACGTCAAAGACCAAAGTCCATCCAACTGGGATTGGAAAGAAGATCTTCGGTTAACATATATAAGGAAAGAGACCGTTAGCAATCTGCTTTCCATAAATCAAAGATTGAGTCAACCTTCCTATATGGCAAGAACAGATATGATGGAAACCAATGATTGGCAATATACCATCTATCTCACGCCAATCAACAACGGCTAGAATTTCAAATTCAATGCCTATATAGTTGAAGTCAAAATCTGGAAACATAGAGAACACACACGCGAGCTATACTGCTGTTATACTTTCAAGCAATCTGCATTCCAGACTTAGAGCTTCAACACTCTGTGATTCAACATCACACCAACCACCTCGATTCAAGCCTGTCTTATCGAGAGAAAGGAGATCACCCTGCTAGCTAGTAGTTTTCTAGTGGTAACGTAGAGGTAATCTGTTGTAAAGGGACACGACCCTTCATTCGTGCATAAGTATCATTCTAGTTGTGATTGATACTTGTGACTCGTTCTCCACGAGTATAAAGAAGCAGAGTATCCTAGTAGTGGATAATCTGGTCTAGTTTTGACCAGATCATGGACGTAGGGATTTCCCGAACCACGTTAAACAATTGTGTGCTTTTATATTCCTGCATTTTAATTTCAGTTGTTTACTATTCTAACTCTCTGCACTATCATCCATTTGCATCTCAATCAATCTCCTTAACATTCTGAACTTTTAATAAGGTTTTCTAAACAAGAGCAATCACTGATCCACCATTATTCCGCACTCACTCTACACTCAGAAAGTAATAAGATCACTATTATTTTCTACTAAGTGTTTTCACTAAGAGAGTAATCTGTTTGGACTAAATCGGCTATTGATCTGCATATCGATCTGTTTAGTCACTACCAAGCAATTTCTCATATAGAATAGCTTAAACTCTCTTATAAATTGTCAAGTAAAACTGAAAAGTTAGTATTTGGTGTATTCTCCCCCCATACACCAAACCTTGCTCTTTCGGGACCAACAAATACAGATCGTATAACTAACGATCTGCTCCTTTTATAGTTAAGTTGTTCCTTAAAAGATGATATTGACCACTTGGTTTTAGGAATTTAAAAATGACTTGGTGGTTTTTCGAGAAACATCATCAAAACATAAACAAGTTCGTGGGGTTTCCAATAATTTTCCCTTTTTTGATGTTGTTAAAACTTCACCTTATATAATTTCCTAAGTGTTGAAACAACAGATAGTAAATATCCATAGGAATATAAAGCAATAAACAGCACACATAAAAGAAACAATGCCTGGACAAAGAGATATTGTCATTATGTTGTTTTTTAGAAACCAAAAACTTCAAACTTTCATTAATGATTGTAGATGTTACAGATGGAAAGGATCAATGTAAGCAGCTAGCTGTGAGTGACAAATTACAAAAGTTTGAAAGTTAAAATAGTATCTTCATTATAGTGGTTGTTGTTGTTGATCCTTTTCTTGAGATTATTGTCGTTGATGCTCAGCTAGTTGTGCTCTCCTCCTCTCGACTAATTCTCTTTGCCTTAGCTCTGTGAGCACATTATAACTAGCATATATCATGTTGAAAACACTTTTGTAGTCTTTTTAGTTTATGTTGATGGGATAACCCATGTGTTCAGCAGATTGATTAATGATATTTAGAATGTAGGTGTGATCAATCTATGTAGTTCCTAGAATCCTTGGAGGCACCATCATTGTCTTCTTAGGAGCAGTGACATTCACATTTGTCATGGCAGACTGTCTATATAGATAGTCCACAAATGTTTGGTTTTTGTGCTTGCTCAAGTACTCCCTAAACATTTCCTCCATTGAACCACCTTGATATTGTGGTTCCAGTAGGTAGTAATATTCTATGACAAATCCTTTTAGAATTTTGTTCCATAGCAGCCTTCTTCTTGTGAAGCCAAGTTTTATTTTGTGGCTCAGACAGCTTGAATTTGTCAAAAAATCTAAACATGGGATTTGTTTGTTCATCACGCTCTTCTTATGTTGAGCTGTTCTCCTTAGTCTTAGCCTCCATCTCCTTTTATCTTTCTTTCTCAACTCTCCATAACTTCTTGAACTCAGGATTCTCGATTTGTTCTAGCTTGTAGCCAGCTAAGAACATTTCTTCCTCCTCATCCTTGTCCGTGTATACCTTCTTCCCTTTCTTCTCAGCAGCTAGTCTAACTCCATTCTCTTCTTCCATTCTTCTAGCTTTCTTAGCATTTTCAGCTTCTAATCTCCTCGCCTCAAGAAAGCAGGAGCAAAGGGTGTAAGTGGAGGCAGAAGGCCGGTGCCTTGATCGAGACTCTATGAAATTACGTCGATACTTCCACATATACATATTATGGGTAACGTAGGAGACATCTCTATTTTTCCCCGGGGAATCTTTAGAATTCCCACTGCTTAGCTTTCAATTCGCCTCTGACCATCAAATGAAATGTGAATAACCCGTCCTCCTCTCTTTGAAAGAAGGGGCGCTTCCGGTTCTGTCGGTGCTTTAGCTATTTGGCAGTCATTTTCTTCTTGGCAGCTAGCTACTTTTTCACAACTTGATTCTTTTGAGCAGTTGGCTGTTCATCTTTACCTTCCGCCTTTTCGACATCATCAAAGAAGTCTTTAGAGATGATTAGTCGAAGGGAAGCGAGATCTTCTTTCAATTGCAGTTATATCGTTGAATTGCTTCTCATTTCCTTTGTTGTAGTTTGACAGCTTGACCAGCAGCTCACTGTCAGTATCTTTCATTTCTGTTGATACTCTTGTTGATCATAAATAGTTCATCTCCGGTAACTATGTTTGTGTCTTTCAACGCACTAGGCAATAGTTCCTTTAATAGCTGGATTTGTCATTTTCTCCATGTTAAGATACTGCTGCTGCACAACTTTCTTAACCTCCTCCACCATTTTTGCACCTGCCACCCTATATTTTTCTTCACATTTGTCAACTTCGGCTTTATACAGATCGAGACGTTGATCGTTGGCCTCCTTGTACTTGTGAAATACGTCTCTGTCCCCATCCAAGTCCTTGTGTAACTCCTCGAATAAATTGTTGTGAGCTCGTTGGAAGTTCTCCTCAACAATGTGTAAGGCTTTCTCAGCAGTAGCAAAAATAAATTTTGCTAGGGCAGCACTCCGGTCATTGATACGGATATTGATCAATTCATTTATCTGCTCTCGAGTCATCATAGGCCCAAGAGAAGAGGAACCAACTCATCGAAATAGTGATGTTGATAATCTTCTGGAGTTGTTCCTTTGGTATAGATCTCTCTAGTGGGTTCTGCATCAACCAATGGCCCAATGATAAAGGGGGTAGATTTCTTCTTTTTCTTCTTCTTTTGAGCATTGCTATCGTCAGCGAGCTCCTCCTTTGCGGATGGTTCCTTTTCCAGTAGAGGTGGAGATGAGGGAGATTGAACTATGTTGACATCCTGTTGGGCTTCATGAGTTTCTCTAGTAGATTGTTCATTTTGATCTTCGACAACAGGTGGCTGTTGAGGTGTGACTCCATCAGTAGGTTTGGTGGTATCTTCAACAACAGGTGGTTCCATCATAACCGTATCAGCAGCAGGCTTAGATGTAGATGTTTCACCAGCAGCAGAAGGCTCTTTCTTCTCTACTGTTGGTTCTTCAAAGTTGAAGAATGCATCATCAAAATCTCCAGATTGCAGATCGACGGCTCAGTCATATAATTTCTGCTCCTTAGCATAAAAAGGAACTAGGTCAATCTATAGCTCACAAGCTTCTTCCTTCTTTTTTGTTGGAATATACGTTCTAATGTATTGGCTCGCATCCGGTATATCCAAAAACCTAAAATATGTCTGCAACTAGTTTTCCTCTACCTTCATATCGCTAATGGAGAAAAGAAGCAGTATTGCTTCAAGAATGTAGAATTTACAATCTCTGATTTCTAGATAAGTTTGAAATCGATTAGTCATATCCAATACCTTTGGAGTAAGTTCAATCTCGGGCATTGATTCCAAAATAATTTATGCAGCCTTTTCTTATATCTGTTGGAAAATGAGTTGAGCACGTAGGCGAGTATCCAAATCATCTGTATCATGTTCATGTGGGTTAATCTCCACATCCATTTCCAAAATTTCCTGAGCATCCACGTCAAGTTCATCCATTGCTGTCGCAGGTCGCTGTTGAGGTGGTATTGTTGTGATTGGTTCGACATCGCTGATGACTATGTCATCCAGCTCGTCGTGCAAATTGTGAGCAGTGGGTTTCTTCATGGTCTCCTTTCTTGGTGCTTTCTTAGTTTCCTTCTTCCTCTATTTTTCAACCATAGGAGATGGCTCCTTGGTTTTCTTGCTCTTCTTAGCAGCAGCAGGTGGTTTTGGATTACCAGTTGGCTTCCTTTTGACAACTCGCTCTTCGCCCTCTTGAGCGGCAGCAACTTTACCAACGGTGATAGGTTTCTTTGTTGGAATTACCCAATCCTTGTTGGATTGGTCAATTTGAATCAAGGCCTTCTTGATTTTATTATCTGTTACTTCTTGATAGGTTTCTTTGTTGGAATTACCCAATCCTTGTTGGAATAGCCATCTCTACCTGATGCCTAGTCCTTGGTAAGATCCAATCATCATTAAATGGAATAGCTTTATTCCATTTGTCCTTGTTGAAGAATCCTCCGATAATGGTGATTATTTTAGTAGACAGGCGGAGTGGTCGCTTGATATTAATCCAAATGCAGTTTCCATCTGTATCCTGGTGCATATCGATCTTTTGTTCTTCATCAACCATGAACTTTAACAACGATCTCGCCCAATTAATGTTAAGTTGAGCAGCACTGCTGCAATGACTTTCATCTTTCCTGGTATAACTGCGTCGTAGGTTCCTCCATGACCAAGAAACACCTTTTGGACATAATCCAATAACAGACGGTAGATTGGAAACATAAGCCCTTGTTTAAAAGCTTTGTTCGTCCATGTAAACGGTTGGGCCACAATGATGTTAACAGCTTCCTGTATCTGCTCAGTGATGACATCATCAATCACCATATCTCCTTCATCCTCCATGTGATATACTTGTAGTATCATTTCAATCACGGTAGTACGAAGATGTTCTTCATTGGTTTTATGTACGGGTATCCATATCGAGTACTCTCCACGCTCATCCTCCATCCATGAGTAATAGAAAAGAGCTACCTGTCGTGGGAGATAGTAATCGGGAGTAGCAGAGATAATCTTTTGGAATCCTATATATCACACAAAATGTTGATAAGTATTAGTTTTCCATAGACAGACCGCTGTATACGAGTAGCTAGACAATAGATAGTTTCAACAGATCGTTATAGGACATGTAGTTAGAACAGATGGTTATTCTATAGTAATCGTGACTTAGATTCATTGTTATCACACTAAAGCAAATTAACAAAGAATTAAACACGATTAATGCAATTTATATAACAATTATGCATAATTTTCTTACAATAAACATGTTCCACATTATACAAACAGGCATTTCAAGAGACAACAACATGCTTAAACACATTAGAAAGATACATCCTTTGATTAAAAATCATAGACATATAGGCATTTTTAAGAAAGAACATCATGCTTATTTTAATCACAATGAAGCTCTAGGGCATGCTTCTAGAATAGAAAAATGAAACCTTTGCAAGCTTTGATTTTTCTAAATAACACATCAACGGTGCGAAACCCATGATGGTCATAGACGGTGAGGCTCCGGTGAGAGCTTGGCCTCAATCATGTGGAGCATTTTCGACAGTGGAATCGGCGATGTGTGTGAGGGAGATGAAGATGAAGCAGAATTATACTTGATGTATGGTGACAGTCTTAGCAAAAAGGGTTAAGAGGATATATGAATGGGAACACAAGTTGCAAAGTAAAGCTTGAGAGTTCAAAAATGGCGGTTTCTGAAATTGAAACGAGTTTTTGAAAGTGTAGGGACGAAGGCGGTCAAACACACATGTTGAGATTACTCCCTGATTTAATTATTTGCCGCCCAATAATCGCTTTAACTTCACACGCTATCGCATTTTCTCTTCCAAGATGTCACATCATTACCTCGATGCTAGTACCGATGTGTGCAGTCATTAATTGTCGTCACTTTTTACTTACTTTTTTGGATAAAGGGAAACTTTTGGTATTATTTAATATATATATATACATATTTCAATAAATGACAATAATGAATAATCATTAGACATAAATATAGAGAGAGTTAGATAAATAAATAACATTTATGACTCCATCTTGGTTCCCCCTTAATTGATGCCTAAAAGATTGCTTGATCATCATCTAGGCTTTGTTGGTCCAGCCTTTGCCCAACCACATGTTCATAACAGATGGTGTGAAATATAATTTCATTTTATGACAATTAACCTTACGTGACATTGCAATCTTAAAATAAGATCGATCAGTACTCTTTTTGATGTCCGACAAAACGATCTGTTAGTAGCAGCGTGTGATAGAGAATATTAGTGACATTGGAGTCGATCTTGGTGAACTATCACACAGTTTGCTGCATTCGATTTCTTCACTGATGGTTGCTATCTGTTTCACAATAGGAATGCAACCAGTTGTGATGTTATTCATAAATATGTATTAATAATGGTCAATCATAGATGGAAGCATAAGTATTATATTGTAACAGATGGTTTTTATCGAAAAAAATGATTTGTAGTTAGTACTTATCATTATTTTCATCTATATTTACCAAACCTAGCTTCCCACATAATATTTTGAGACGATCTTCTGCTAGTGCTTTTGTGAGAATGTCAGCTCGCTGCATGTCGATATGTATTTTCTTGATCTTGATGTTCTTTTCAACATGGTCACATATGAAATGATGTCAAACATCAACATGCTTGCAGCAAGTGTGAAGTACTATTTTGAGTGATTGTTATCGCGCTGGAACTATCACAAAAGATGGATACTGCATCCATGTAAATGTCGTAGTCTTTGAGCTGTTGCTTTAACCACAAGATTTGTGTGCAGTACAGCTCCATGCAGCCATGTATTCTGCTTCTGTAGTTGAGGTTGCAACCGAAGTTTGCTTCTTAGAAAACCAAGAAATGAACTTGCTTCCAAGGAATTGGCAAGTCCCAGATGTGGATTTTCTATCAAGCTTGCAACTTGCATAATCAGAATCAAAATACCCAGTTAGCTCAAAGTTGTCATCACAAGGATACCACAAACCAATCTCGGTTGTGCCCTTGAGATAACGTAATATCTTTTTAGCTACATCCATGTGAGATTCTTTTGGATTAGCTTGGTACGTAGCACAAACACCAACAACAAAAATGATATCAGGTCGACTAGCAGTTAAATACAATAATGATCCGATAATACCACAATATTGTTTTATATCAGCTGCTTTGCTAGATACATCTGGACCGATATGTCCATTAGTTTGCATAGGGATCTTCACGGGTTTGCTATCTTTCACTCCAAATTTTGTGATGAGATCGTTGATGTATTTGGATTGGTTGATTAAGATCCCTTCAGCAGATTGTCTGAATTGCAAGCCTAGGAAGAAATTTATCTCTCCCATCATGGACATTTTGTATTTATCCTGCATAAGCTTGCAAAATTTGTTACAAAGGAATTCAAATTTAGAGCCAAATATAATATCATCTACATATATTTGAACTAAAAGGATATATTCTTGGACTTTGATGGTGAAAAGTGTTTTATTCACTAATCCTCTCTTGAATCCCGATTGTAGTAAAAAGGTGGACAGAGTTTTATACCTAGCTCAAGGAGCTTGTTTTAACCCATATACTGCTTTGACCAGCCTGTACACCTTGTTTTCATCTTCTACTTCGAACCCAGGAGGTTGTTCCTAATAGACTTCCTCTTCCAAAATTCCATTAAGGAAGACACTCTTAACGTCCATTTGAAACACTTTGAATCTTTGATAAGCTGCGTAGGCTAGAAACAATCGAATAACTTCTAATCTTGCTACATGTGCAAATGTTTCATCGAAGTCGATTCCCTCCTGTTGGCAGTAGCCCTTTGCAACAAATCGAGCTTTATTTCTAACCACCTATCATGTTTCATCTCTTTTGTTCTTTAAGATCCACTTCAACCAAGTACCATACTTCATTTCTTTTGAATTCATTCAACTTTTATTGCATGGCATTTGTCCAATCTATATCTTGTAAAGCTTCAAAGACATCTTTAAGTTCTGTAAGAGATAGATAGTAGTTGAGTAGTGCACTTTCTCCATGCATTCTTCGAGTCTTTACTCAATCAGCTGGGTTCCCATCAATGAGTTCGGTTGGATAGCTATCTACCTATCTACTTCTCCTTTTTATGTTGGGAACCCCACAAATAAAATTAGTTTTAATGATGTTCTCTCGAAAAAACACTTGGACTTATTCATGTTCTTTGTTACCTTGGTCTGTTCTAAGTGTAAACAGAACACTAATATATAAAGTGTATCTGATAGGAGAACTGATCCATGTTCTGTCTTCTAAATGACTTATCTTGTAAAGGATTTTATCCTATATAATTCATTCTGTCTTCTCTTAGTCAATAGAACCAGAACGTTAAACGAGATAGAAACAAGCAGAAAGCTTCATCATGATAACCATCTGTTCTCACCAGAACACTCAGCAGAATCAACTCACCTCAAAGTATATTCATCTTCAACCAGATCGTGTTGGACCAGATCATCTTCAACCAGATCGTGTTGGACCAGATCAATGTCAACCTGTGTTCAACCAGATCAACTATGACCAGATCGATGTCAATGTGTGTTCGACCAGATCGACCTCGAACCAGATCGACATCGACCTGATCGACATTCAAAAGCTAAAACCTGATGATATCGACTAATTATTGGTGAATATCAAAACTTGAGCTACGTCATTCGTACCAAAGAAGGAAGAGAATCAATCAAGACGAGAAAAAGGAAAGCAGTATCTGTCAAATGATCTGCTTACCATGTTTAGATGATTTTGTCAACCTCTTTCGAAGGCAAGAGGAGATATATTAGGGATTCACTATCCTTGATTGGCGAAATCACATTAACTTCAAACCAATCAAGCTCAACAGTTAGAATTTCAAATTCTACTCCTATAAAGGCTCGGAACAAAGACTAGCAGAATACGTGCAATATACATATAAGATCATCTACCATCTATAAGCTGGAACGCTGCCCAAAAATCATTTCAACTATCAAAGCATCTACCGTTCGTGATCGTAATCACACCTCGATTCAAGTCTGTCTTATCGAGAAAGAAAGAAGGAGATCTTTGCTAGCTAGTAGTTTTCTAGTGGATTAACGTGAAGAGATCCAGTTACAGTAGTTTTCTATAAGTTTTAAAGGGACACGACCCTTATTCGTGCATAAGTTTCGACCAGTTTGGGTTTGAGACTTGTGGCTCGTTCTCAGCGAGTATAAACAAGAAGAGTATCCTAGTAGAGGATATCTAATCCATTTTGGATTAGACCGTGGACGTAGGGGGTTTCCCGAACCACGTAAAAATAACTGTGCCATTTACTTTCTATATTTTATATTCCAGTTGTTTTATCCACTAACTGTCATACTCATTCAAAACTGCATTCTTAATCAATCTGCTGATTATTTGGTTAAGCTTTCGAATAGGTTTTCTAAACAAAGAGCACTGACTAAATCCACCATTATTCCGCACACAACGCTCTGCTAGAGAATAAGATCATTCTTGATCTCTGCCTAGTGTTATTCACTTGAGAGATTCTGCCTGGCTGAACGAGATCGATCTGATAATCGATCTGGTCTGTCATTTATAGCGATCTGCTTTACAGAAAGCTTAAATCTCTCTAACCTAATTAGTCAAGTAACCAGAAAGGTTTGTATTTGGTGTATTCCCCCCCCCCCTCCCCCCATACACCAAACCTTGCTCTTCCAGGACCAACAAGTGGTATCAGAGCAGTGGTTCATAAGATCATTGTTTCTGTTTTCACAAGAGTGAAATCTGCGTGGTTAACTTGAATAGATCTAGAAAACCTCTTTTCATTCACTTGCATCCTATCAGTCATTATGGAATCATCTGTTATCAGGGTGTGTGAAAAATTCTCCATCCAAGGATATAGAGAGTGGAGTTTCAGAATCAAGATGTGCCTCAAAGCTCATCACTGCTTGATGTGGAAAGTAATTGAAGAAGGACCATTAGTCATTTCCGAAGAAACAACCCGTATCACTGAAACTAGAGTGGTCAAAGAAGATGTACTAAAAGACCCTAGAAAGTACACATCTGAAGAGAGAAGATAAGCAAATCTTGATGACTTTGCCAAAGGAATCATTTCCAGCATAGTAAAAGGAGTTCATCTAGCCAAGATCCAAGATCTTGACACAACCAAAGAGATGTGGGAAGCCTTGAGAGAACTAAATCTAGGTTCTGAAGCAATGATTGAAAACAAGCTATCTCTAGCATGTTGCAAGTTCGATGAATTCAAGATGAAACCTGGAGAAACCATCGAGCAGATGAAGAACAGGTTCATAGAAGTGTTACTCGAAGTTTCTGCCTTCAACAAAAACAAGTACAGACAAAGAGAAAAGAATCTAAAGATCCTCAGAGATGAGTTTTACCCTGCTCTTTCTCTTCTCTTCTTGTTGTCTTTTCATTTTTGCCCTGGTCTCATCCGAGATGAGTTTTACACTTTCATAAATGCCTTCTCTGATCCTTATATAGTCCGGGTCCTTTGCATCCACCTTGTACCCTCTGTTCTCAGCTAGCTGGTTAATGAAGGTGAGCAGGAATGTCTTGTCGGGTAGATCAGTCCCTGGAATGGTGGGGCATGATCTGTATTCTTTCTCAGGTGCAGTAATCTGGATTTTTGCTTGGGCAGCAGCCTTCCTAATTTCTTCTACCAGATCACTGGCGTCGTTTAGATCTAGGTATCGGTTGAACGCCTCATTTGGACTGCCTTCTATGTATGCTGGTTCCTTTAGGAAGTATCTGCATAGAACGAAGGCATTTTTGAGTCCTTCCCATCCATTTCTTAAGTGAGCTGGGACCCAGTTGGTCTCTCCAGATGGTCTGAGGTGAACAGTTGGCCAACTAAATCCAGTTCTTTTCTTCTTCTTTTGAATTTGACTCGATCTGCTAGATGATTTGGATTTTTGAGTTTGAGCAGATGGATCAGATGGAGGGCTGGTTTGGGGTGTGATCTGCTGCTCAGGTTGAGCTTTCTCCTTCTCCTTCCCTTTAAGCAGAGATGCAGTCCTTGTCCGTATCATTACCATCTCCACTACCTCTTGAAGTTGTGCTGCAGTGATTTCCCCAAGGTCTGCACCTTCATCCTTCAACTTATAAACGTCGTTGATGATGTTGATGACGTTGTAAGAGGTGTTGCTAATTGTGTTCCCCTTACTGACCCTGATGGTTGCCTCGGTTCCACCCCTCTCTCCCTGCCATGAGAGATAGAAGGCGGCAACATCCTTGGGTAGGAAGTGAACTGGGTGTGAGGTGATAATGTTGTGAAAACCTATAGAAAAAAATCGCATATGTGAGCACTATCCTTCCATCAGTGAAGTAAAAGTGCTCCAAAACAGTTTATACAGTCTAGCAATCGATATCACAGAAACCATAACCATATATACATGCAAATGAGTAAAAGCAGTTCATCAAAAGCATGATTGAGAGTTAATCATAAACAGGCCGAAGCAAGAAAATCACAAGACAATGAACCTTTGCATTGGCGAACAAGATCAAATGCCTTGTCCAGTTTGTGAAACCCGAAGGTATCAAGAACTGCGAAAAGGTCTTGGTGAAGATATGGTTTCAGAAAGCTTGCTTGCTCAAGAAAAATAAATGATTTGGGTGCCATTTTTGCTTAAAACTGAGTAATTTTCGAAGGAGAGAGAATTTTGGAAGGGAGAAATTTTGCTAAGTGTTCCGAAAAATATAAGTGTAAGTGATATATGGAACGACTTATCAATTATATAAAAGAGAAGAAAGATAAGTAAGGTAATAAAAAAAATCAATAAACTTCCCTTTTTCAGCTTTTCCCGCCTTTCCATGTTCTAAGGTTACTGTTTGTCACCGCCTCTATTTATCGTATGATGTACGCACTTTTGATCGTGGGGTTAAGAGATGGCGCGTGGTTGTTTTGCAAGTTGAAAAGCCTCCTTTTTCTTGGTTTGGTAAATATCTTCTTAATCACAGTTCCCTAACATAGTATCAATCATCACAAAAATAAAAGATTTGATATCTAATGTCAGAATTAGTCGCCGTATATAGTTGACTTTTCCCCCTTAACCAAGTAATGGGATAATTAATAAGAATATTAATTTAATATCCACATGGCATAAGTAATCTGGTCAAGATCAATCTCTTTCTTAGCGAGCTGATGTTACCACTGATGTTAACAACATCGATCTGCTTATGCCATACTCAACATTGAACATCAATCTGTCTTAATAATTCCCGATTGGAATTTGATTAATATTGTTGAGTCTTGTTATTTATTTAGTGATCTGGAGTTAATTCATAGTTGGAATCTTACACAATCTGTCCTTATTTATCTGTACTTGGATCATCTGGTTTTAATACCTTGTTGGAACACGTTGATCTGGTATCTATTTCCAGTTGAAATATCATACGATCTGCTAGCTCTAAGACTATCTGATCCTTTCTTCCAAATTTAATAGTCCTAATTTTCCACAAAGCATTTTAAACCTCTCTTCTGGTAATGCTTTAGTGAGAATATCTGCTCTCTGGACTTCACTGTGTATTTTCTCAATCTGCACATGTTTTCTTTCAACATGGTCTCTTATGAAGTGATGTCTCACATCAATATGTTTACATCTGGTATGCAAAACCGGATTCTGTGTAATTGCAATGGCACTTGAGCTATCACAGAAGATAGGTACTTCTTTGACATCAATCTCATAATCTTTGAGCTGTTGCTTTAGCCAAAGTATTTGAGCGCAACAGCTACCTGCTGCCATATATTCTGCCTCTGTGGTAGATGTGGCAACAGATGTCTGTTTCTTTGAGAACCAAGAGATTAGTTTATTTCCTAGAAACTGACATGTACCAGATGTTGATTTTCTGTCCAGTTTAAATCCAGCGTAATCTGAGTCAGTGTATCCAGTTAGCTCAAAATTGTCTTCACATGGATACCATAATCCTACATGGGATGTTCCCTTGAGATATCTTAATATCTTCTTAGCTGCTTCCATGTGAGACTCTTTGGGATTAGCTTGATATCTTGCACATACACCTACTGCAAATGTGATGTCACGTCGACTGGCAGTTAGGTATAGTAGTGATCCTATGATCCCTCTGTATTGAGTAATGTTGGCTGGTTTTCCCTCTGGATCTGGATCAATTTTCCCATTGGTCTGCATTGGGATTTTCACTGGGTTACTATCTTTTAATCCAAATTTGGTCAGCAGATCGTTGATGTATTTTGTCTGATTAATAAAGATACCATCTGGTAGCTGCTTGACCTGCAAACCTAAAAAGAAGCTCATTTCTCCCATCATGGACATTTGGTACTTATTTTTCATAAGTTCTGCAAATGTGTCACACAGATAGGTAGATTGAGATCCAAAAATGATGTCATCTACGTAGATCTGGACTAAGAGAATGTTTTCCTTGACTTTGATGATAAACAAGGTCTTGTCAACAGATCCTCTTCTGAATCCAGATTCTAGTAGGAAAGTTGATAAGGTCTCGTACCAAGCTCTAGGGGCTTGCTTTAGACCATAGACTGCCTTAGCCAGTTTGTACACTTTCTGATCTGGATCTGCCTCTTCAAATCTAAGTGGTTGTTCCACATATACTTCTTCTTCAAGGATACCATTGAGGAAAGCACTTTTGACATCCATCTGGTATACCTTGAACCGTTTGTGAGCAGCATATGCTAGAAATAGCCTTATAGCTTCTAATCTGGCTACTGGTGCGAATGTTTCATCAAAATCAATGCCTTCTTGTTGATTATAGCCTTTAGCTACCAATCTGGCCTTGTTTCTGACTACTTCACCATTCTCATCTCGTTTATTTTTGAACACCCATTTTACACCTATCACACCTTGGTGTTTGGGTTTGTCCACGAGATACCAGACTTCATTCCTTTTGAACTCATTGAGTTCTTCTTGCATTGCTGTTATCCAGTCTGCATCTTGAAGTGCTTCATAAGCATCAGATGGCTCTATGCGAGAGAGATAACAGCTTAACAAAGCACTTTCTCCATGCATTCTTCTGGTCTTCACACGATCTGATGGGTTCCCAACGATCTATTCTGGTGGATGGTCTTGTATCCATCTACTTCTCCTGGTCATTTCTTCATCGGATATCACAGGATCGAGTTGATCAGTTGGTTCCTCAAATTCAGGGTGTGCTGTTGATGAAGCTTGGAATGGATTCTCATCTGGTTCTGCCTCTGGATCTTGATTTCCAGCTTGCTCATCATCTGCAATGACTGTTTCATTGCTTTCTGTTGGCAATCTGTTCTCATCCAGATTAAGTTGAATTGTTCCCCCTTGCTGTATGATTTCCTCAGCAGCAGGTGGAGTATCAATTTCTTCATCAACTCTCTTAGAGTTCCAGATTAGAATGTCTTCAAGAAGTATTTCATTCATCCTTCTTGTAGTCATCTGGTTTTCTGTTTGTTCTTCATCTAATGACCTGTACTCAATAATAGACTCATCAAACACAACATGAGGTGTTACCTCCACAATATGAGAGTTCTTATTATAGACTCGATATGCTTTACTAACATCAGAATATGCTAAAAATATTCCTGGGTCAGATTTGCTATCTAAAGTCTTTAATTGAGACTTTCCATTATTGTGTATGTAACACAAACACCCAAAAGTACGAAAATAAGAAATCTTAGGCTTTCTGTTGTTCCAGATCTCATATGGAGTCTTCCCATGTCTGATTGTGATGGATGATCTGTTTTGAGTGTAGCAGGTTGTGTAGATAGCTTCTGCCCAGAACTTCTTGGGTAGATTTGTAGCATTTAGCATTGTACGTGCTGCTTCCTTGAGTGATCTGTTTCTCCTCTCAACAACTCCATTCTGTTGAGGAGTTCGAGCAGCAGATGTTTGATGAGTTATTCCCATCTTGTTGCAGTATGCTTCAATCTTTTGGTTTAGAAATTCTGTTCCTCTATCTGTTCTTATTGAGATTATACTCATCTCCTTCTGTTTTGTGATCTTGTGTAGAAAATCAGGGAGTTTGTCTAGAGTCTCTTTCTTCTTCAATAGAAAGATGACCCAAGTGAATCTTGAGTAATCATCTATGATTACTAGGGTGTATTTTCTCCCATTTATGCTTAAAGGTTTGACTGGTCCAAACAGGTCAAGATGTAACAGCTCTAGTACCCTTGATGTTGAATGAGCTGTTTTGCTTTTGAAGGATGACCTAGTCTGCTTTCGAGCTTGGCAAGCATCACATATATGATCTTTATCATATATTTGATCTGGTAGTCCTTCCACTAACTTTCCTTAGCAATCCCGTTGATTGATTTAAAGTTTAGGTGGCTTAATCTCTTATGCCATAACCAGCTGGTTTCTGATACAGTCTTGGTGACTAAACAGGTCTCGATCTGGTTTGTCCGTTGGACAATGTATAATTTATCCTGCAGTTTACCGGTAAGGAGTATCTCATCTCCTTCCTTATTCTTCACCAGACAGTTGTTAGTATCAAAAACAATCTGATTACCATTAGCACAAAACTGACTTACAGAAAATAGATTGTGACTAAGACCCTCAACGTATGATACATTAGTGATAGTAGTCTTGCCAACTTTGATGTTTCCATACCCTCTGGTATATCCTTTTGAATTACATCCAAAGGTGACCTGGGGTCCTGGTTTTTCTATGTAATCTGATAGCAGGTTCTTATCACACGTCATGTGTTTTGAACAGCCACTATCTATTATCCAGATGGTTCCTCTTGCTACCTTACTTCTTCTTGCAGTCCTTTGATCCTGCAATTAATCAAACTTAGCTACCCTTTTAATGTTTGGGTGCTTGATTATTAGCAAATATTCCTTTTCGAATCCAGAACATTTTAGGGTTAGGAACAGAAATATAGCAGGTAATGATGTTCCCCTCATTGTCAACTTTAGATAGAGTGTGAATTTCAGATGGATGGAATCGTTCTGTTTCACCATTCTTCAAGTTCCTTTTATTATGAGCTGTCCTGTTGACTTTTGCTTTTTGAAGGTGATCTACTTCTGTGTAGTAAGCTGGTTGCCCCTTTCTCTGATGATACTGCTTGTTCTTCGCATCTTTTATTATCATCTTTTCAGGATAACCTTTCTTGTTTTTCAAGTCCTTCACTTGATCTAGCACAAAGCTTATGGTACAAAGCTTATGGTTGCTGAAGATTTTTCTGAATGACCTGGATATCCTAATCCAGATGTGCCTTTTTGCTGCATGTTGATTAGCAGTTTTGCACGTTCATCACTTTTGTAAATCATTTCCTTGCCTTTCTTGATCTTCTCCTCAGCAACATTGTTTCTTGTAACCAGATCCTTAACTTTTGAATTAAGTGAGTGAATCTCACTGTCTTTTCTCTTGATCTGTTCCTCCAGATCGTTGATTTTAGCAACAAATTGTGTGTTTGCTGTGCTTAGAGTCTGCTCAACTTTCTTTAATCTGTCATTTTCTTCAACAACTTCTTTAAATAATCTCTTGATGCTTGAGTAACTTTTGAACATTTCATCTATTTCATCCCATGAGTATTCTGCTTGATCTTCACTTTCCTGTTCAAGATTGTTATCATTATTTGAGAAATTTGAGTAGCAAGAATTTACCTCAACATCATCTAGACTGTTGTCCAATCCCATATAGCATTCATTCCAGCTTTCTTTGTCATTAGCTATGAAAGCTTCATCATTTTCTGATGAGCTATCTGAGAAATGACTCGAGCTGCTTGAATTCTGTTCAGCTATCATGGCTTTGCGTTCATATTTAAGCTTTCGGTCTCTTTTATCTCTTAGTTCTTCTCATTGGCTTCTGGAAAGATCAGAACAATCTGTTTTGAAGTGACCTATTCTGCCACATTCAAAACAAGTGTAATCTGTAGAGCTAGAGATTTTTGTTGTTTTAGCAGTCTGCTTCTTGGGTTCATTCTTGTCATCAGATCGATCATTGTCATACTTCTTATTGAAGTTTCTCTTGTTATCTTTGTAGAAGCGTCTGTATTTCTTCGATCTAGTCTCCATTTTGTCCATTCTTTTGGCGATCATCGCAAACTCTTTTAACAGTTTGTCATATCCTTTCTCTTCATTTGGAGTAGCAGGCTCAGAAAGATCATCAGGTTTGCTCTTTGCTTTGAAGGCTACCTCTTTGTCCTTCTTCGAGCTGCTTTCTGCCTTTTTGGACAGATGATCTGATCTTCGTATTCTTTGAATGTCACACTCATGACCTTCAAGGTGATCAAACAAGGCTTCAGTGGATAGTTCATTAAAGTCTGCACAAAGAGGTTGCATTGCAGCATAGATCTCCCAGCTTGGTGGAAGAGCTCTAAGTACTTTCATGTTCTTCTCCCTTTGAGTATATTTGTTCTTTTTGAATGCAGATATCTCAAGAAGGATTCCTGTGAATCTCATCTTCATCTGTTCTATTGTCTCGCCTGGTTTCATTTTGAATTCATCATATTTATTGCAGGCAAGAGACAACTTGTTCTCAATCATTACTTCAGATCTTAGGGCTAGGTCTCTTAAGGCTTCCCACATCTCTTTGGCAGTATCCAGATCTTGGATTTTAGCCAGATGTATGCCTTTGACCGTGCTGGAGATGATCCCTTTGGCAAAGTCATCAAGATTTGCTTCTCTCCTTTCTTCAGAAGTGTATTTTCTAGGATCCTTTAATATAGATTCTTTGACCACTCCTGTATCAGTGATATGAGTAGTTTCTTCTGTAATTGCCAATGGCCCTTCTTCGATTACTTTCCACATCAGGCAGTGATGGGCTTTAAGGCACATTTTGATTCTGAAGCTCCACTCTCTGTAACCTTGGATGGAGAATTCTTCGCATGCCCTGATGACAGATGACTCCATAGCAGATAGTATGCACGTGAATGAAAAAGGTTTTCCTAGATCTATTCAAGTTGACCACGCAAGGTTTTATCCCTGTGAAACAAAACAATGGTCGTTTGAACCACTCCTCTGATACCACTTGTTGGTCCCGAAAGAGCAAGGTTTGGTGTATGGGGGGGGAATACACCAAATACAAACTTTTCAGTTTACTTGACAAGTAGTGCGAGAGTTCAAGCTATTCTGTGTAAGAAGTTGCTCGATAGATGACTAGACAGTTCGATATGCAGACTGATAGCAGTTTTAGTCCAAACAGATTACTCTCTTAGTGAAAACACTTAGCTAATAATAAGAGTGATCTTATTACTTTCTGAGTGTTGAGTGAGTGCAGAATAATGGTGGATTAGAGATTGCTCTAGTTTAGAAAACCTTAGGAATTATCCAGATTGTGAAGGAGGTTGATTGAGATGCAGATCGAATAATAGTGTGGAAGGTTAGAATATTAAACAACAGAAATAAAATATTCAGGAAAGTAAAGCACACAATTGTTTAACGTGGTTCAGGAAATCCCTACGTCCACGATCTGGTCAAAACTAGACCAGATTATCTACTACTAGGATATTCTGCTTCTTTATACTCGTGGAGAACGAGTCACAAGTATCAATCACAACTAGAGAGATACTAATGCACGAAATAAGGGTCGTGTCCATTTACAACAGATTACCTCTACGTTACCACTAGAAAACTACTAGCTAGCAGGGTGATCTCCTTTCTCTCGATAAGAAAGACTTGAATCGAGGTGGTTGGTGTGATGTAGAATCACAGAGTGTTGAAATTCTAAGTCTGGATAGCAGATTGATTGCTTGAAAGTATGACAATAGTATAGCTCACGTGTGTTTTCATCTCTCCAGATCTCTAACTTCAACTATATAGGCATTGAATTTGAAATTCTAGCCGTTGTTGATTGGCGTGAGATAGATGGTATATTGCCAATCAATGATTTCCATCATATCTGTTCTTGCCATATAGGAAGGGTTCACTCAATCTTTGAGTTATGGAAAGCAGATTGCTAACGGTCTCTTTCCTTCTATGTATTAGCCGAAGATCTTCTTTCCTTAACCACAATAGTGTAGGATGATGTCAGCTCGAGGATTGATGACTCAATCGTTTTGGTTCCTCTCTGTAGGCATCGATCTGGTCGCTGTCTGTTACAGCAGATCGATTCCTTTTGGCGTGAAATCTTGACCTTCATCCTATACTAAGTTGAGATTGACTTCTATAGGAATATTTCCTTTACATATCAAGTCATCTCCTAATCTGTTCCATAACAGGATTCACTTTATCTCTAGTGATCTGTTTAACACGTAGAACAGTTTAAACTATAAAACAGCTAAGTGTGTTTCGAAGGACCGTCATCAAAACTAAATTTAGGGTTCCCTACAAAAGCACTCGGATATCTTCAGTAGAAGAGCTACAAGAAACCTATGATAGAACAATCGCCACAATGAACAGCAGACTTGAACAGAAACTACATGCATTTGAACAGACAGTCAATCTGTTACTCGGGTTCAAGTCTGATGCTGAAGAGAAGATGGAACAGATGAAGGAGGAGATTGAATCACTTCACACACTCATCAAGTCCCTATTTGATGATGTCGAAAAGGGGGAAATCTCTAAAGGAGGCAAAGGAAGCAAGGGCATAAGTAAAGAGAAAGACTTGTTGACAGAAACAGAAGAGGTGGGAGGAGAAGCAGAAACACCAGCTACTGGTCTGGGAAAATCAGTGAAAGACAGGACTACTGCACCACCAAGGCCAGATCCCACTCTCTTTGAACCAGAACAGACTCACTCTGGTGTCCATACACAGATGAAGCAGACTCAAGACAAGGGCAAAAAGCCAATAGATGAAGGAGAACAAATAGCAGAATTGCTGTTGTTCGGAGTTAATATGGAGAAAGCTTGTGATCCTGTTTTTAGAGCGCAATTCTACAAAGAACAAGAAGAAAGGGAAAGGAAAATAGCCGCTCAAGAAGAAAAGGAAAAATCTTTCCAAATGACTTTCTCTCCACCATCTTCAGCAGAACGTTCACAACAACAATCTTCTCAATCTATAACTCAGTCCAAAAAGAAGAAGAAAAAGGCCTTCTCATGGAATCTATCCCTAAAGAAGCAGACACCCACTCATGCATAGGTCCCAAGTGATGACCAGAACGACTAGGAGAAGGTCAAACAAGGATTCATCCAGAACAGATATTTTCTAAAGGAGCCAACCTACTTTGAATCGACACTAGATGAGGACTTTAAATACTTCTTCATTTTCTGACGAGTTGTTTGACAGATGGCTTTGAGTTACTTGCTCTTCAGCTATCATGGCTTTCGTTGATCTTTGAGTTTTCTATCTCTTTTAGCTCGAAGTTCCTCTCTCTCTGCCTTTGATATGTCGGGACAGTCCGTTTTGAAGTGTCCTTTCCTACCACACTTAAAGCACAAATATTCAGAAAGGTCAACTCTAACATATGAGGTTGATTTTACCTCATTCTTTCGTTCGGTCGATCAACAGATCGATCCTACCCTCTGAATTTCCTGTTATTGTTTTCATTGTGAGCCTCTTATATTTGTTGGCTCTCATTTCCATCCATTGGAATCTTTAGGCCATGAGAGAGTATTCCTCGAAGTAATTTTTCGTGGAGTAGTTCTCACCATCTGAACTGGATGATCCTTTAACAATAAGGTTTGGAGTTGGTTTTGGAATCTCCTTTGTCTTTTCCTTTGCCTTTTTCTTGAACGTTGTATCTCTATCTTTGTTTCCTGCAATAGGTGGGTTACTAGAATTTGGATTAGATGATCCATAAATACGATTAATTTCGTATTCATTTCTAGTCAATAAATCAAATAGAGATTCAGTATGTTAGGTATTTAAAGTATATTGTTATTTGTAATGTTGACCTAACATGTGTGTTTTTTTGTTCTTCACAGGAATGTTGACTTAGCTCCTGACTCAACATAACAACTGGTGTTGACTCAGCGTCCAACTCAACAGCCACGTGGAAGGATGACTTGGCATTCTTGAAAGACGCACGAAGACTAGAGGGAAGACCAAGTCGTACTAGGCAGTTGAGAGTTTCATTCTAAGTGGAATTCTGTTCCACAAATCTCGGAGTCAATAACAGATTGAAGTAGTTCCACAATTCCAGGCAGATTTGCGGAGCACAACAAACTAAACTGCGAGAATTGTGGAGACATGGGCCGAACAGTTGCTATACTTATGGATCCAAGCCCATGTATTCTATCTATAAATATAAGAGTTATTCACAAGTTAGATAGACGTTCTTTTTGCAGATTAAATTCGTAGTTTTAATTTTGTATGTTCTTAGCTCGTAAGAACATACATTTAGTATTTTAGTATTAGTGTTGATGTTATTGTGTTGCTCAGCATTGTAATAGCTTAACACTTGTTTTGATTATTCTTTTTGGCCGTAAGGCTACCGTGTAGGTTATTGATTTATATAACCTATGCAAAAATTATGTCGTGTCTTCTACTTTAGCTTCCGCCAATTATCACTTAGAGTAGGTTGATACACTTTCACAGTAGTTAGAGAATTGAATTCTGGCATCATATGATGCATGGCAAAGTAGATTTCTTAACTTGCAGGCAGAGCTCGAATGACCTTCAAATTTTTCTCTCGTTGAGAATATTTGTTCTTGTAAATCATTAGAATCTCAATGAGCACTTCTGTGAACATGTGTTTCATTTGTGCGATGGATTCACCAGGTTTCATCTTGAACTCCTCAAACCTGTTGCAAGCTATATGTTGGGAACCCCACAAATATTTTAAAGTTTTGATGATGTTCTCTCGAAAACACACTTGGTATTATTCATGTTCTGTATCATCTCTATTTGGTTTTTATAGACCAGGAAGTTCCGTTTCTCCCATATCCATAGGGAGGGGAACAGGGCTGCGGATTTTTTGGCCCGTAGGGGGACCCAGACCCAGGGCATGACGACTTTTGATATCTCGACGGCTCCGAGATATCTTGTGGCTCTTGTTAGGATGGACCAGCATGGCTATCCTAACTTCAGATTCCGTTTTAGATAGAGTTTCTTCTTTGCTTGTTGATTTTGTTTCTCCTTTGCTTTTTGATGTCCGCCTTCTTGGGCTTTTGCTTTGATCCTTCCTTTGTTTATTGTATTTATTTGAGGGGTGGGTCACTTTTGGGCCCACTGCCATGTTCTGTTTTGACTTTCCTTTTTATTAGTCTATATACAGGTTGGGGGTCTGCCTAACTCCCCATCCTCCGGGATGTTTTATTTATAAAAAAAAAAAAAAGATGAAAGATGTCTCTATCAGAAAGCTAAAGCAAGTCAACTTTAACAGAAAGTTGAAACCAGCAAGTCCTAGACAGAAAGTTGGAGCAAGACAACCTTAACAGAAAGTTGACACCAGCAAGTCTTAGAAAGAAAGCTAAATCAGCAAGTCCTAGACAGAAAGTTGGATCAAGACAACTTTAACAGAAAGTTGAAACCAGCAAGTCTTAGACAGAAAGCTGAACCAGCAAGTCTTAGACTGAAAGCTAAACCAGCAAGTCTTAGAACAGAAAGTTGGAGCAAATCAACTTCAACCAGAAAGCACACAACCAATACTTTACCAGAAAGTACTTAACCAGTGTTCTACCAGAAAGACATTAGAACCAAAAAGGGCATAATCAGAAAGTTCCAAAACAGAAAGTGTTGAACCAAACCTGTCAATGATGGTAACAGATCAATAGTGCTATCAAAACCATCAGATGACAATGCCCCTCTCATCATATCTCTTACCACGTAAATATTAAAGTTCATCCATCAAGAATTGGAAAGGGAATCACTGATTGACACGAAGAAGGAAAGTAATCACAGTCGATCTGCTTTCCATTCATAGAAGATTCAGTCAACGACCCTACAAGGAAAGAAG
>JAPKLX010000340.1:167354-193391 GCA_026898415.1 Leonotis leonurus | reverse complement strand
CTTACTTTCTGCTTTGTATCACTCACTTGAGAGATTCTGCTTGGACAAAACAAGATTGATTAGTTAGTCAATCTGGTCTGTCACGTTGAGCAATCTGTAAATCCAGAAAGCTTAAGTATCTCTGCTTAATTAGTCAAGTAAACTGAAGAGTTTGTATTTGGTGTATTCCCCCCCCAT
Source organism: Leonotis leonurus (assembly GCA_026898415.1). Classification (NCBI taxonomy): domain Eukaryota; kingdom Viridiplantae; phylum Streptophyta; class Magnoliopsida; order Lamiales; family Lamiaceae; genus Leonotis; species Leonotis leonurus. Next base: position 193,214 of record JAPKLX010000340.1, on the reverse strand, counting down.
ACACCAAACCTTGGTCTTTCGGGACCAACACTATAGATAGCTTGTTTTCTTGTATTACATCCAATCTCAAGCTGATTTCTTAAAGCACATCCCACATCTCCTTTGCAGTTTGGAGATGTCGAATATTGGCCCAATAAATTCCTCGAACTGTGTTGAAGATTAACTCTTTGGAATAATCATCAAGTCCAACTTCTTTTCTTTCTTCGGTAGTGTATTCATCCATTCTTCTCTCCTTTTCGACTATCTCAACAGATGGAATAAGACCAGTTCCATCCTTGATTTCCCCGCTACATTTGTGCATAATTTTGATAGGACCATCTGTGATGACCTTCCAGTCATCATATCCAGCGATGGAGAAGTCCTCGCAGGCACGAAGCATTTGTCCTTCCATAACTCTAAGTAGAGGATTAGTACTATGCAAGTGCTATGAAGTGAAAATGTTTTCTTAGATCTATCCAAGATGACCACACAGAGATTAACTCCTATGAAACAGAATCAATGGTCAAAATGGACCACTGCTCATATACCACTCGTTGGTCCTGAAAGAGCAAGATTGGTGTATGGGGGGGGAGGGAATACGACAATTCAACTTTTAGGGTTTTTTTCATTTTTAGATTAATAAATAAGGCTTAAGCACACTTAAAAAAACAAGATAGCTTGAGTAGCAAGTCAAGTTCTTCTTGTAAGGAAGAATTTAAACTAGCTCAAATAAGACCTTAAGGTGTGATTAACAAAGATTAAGTATAACTTTGAAAGTTCACTTAAACTAAGTTGTGACCGGAATTTAGTGGTTTAATGCTCTTGTTAAAATGAAAATAGTATTCTTTACTTAAGATATTAAGCAAACCAATTTAAGAAATGATATGAAGAAGATGATAAACAAAGTAAACAAGAAAATAAAGAACACAAGTAATTAACGTGGTTCAAGATAAACTTTCCCTACATCCACGGCTTGATAAATAACTAGATCGAAAATCCAATAAGCTCTCCTTTCTTTCTACTCGTTGTGTACAAGCCACAAGAAATGTCAAATCTAGATATTGACTTGTGATTACACTTCTTCTTCCAAATATTGAAAACTAATGGCAGATTTGTTCATTTGAATTCTCGTACACATTTTTGGAAGTGATGGTGGTATTTATAGACGCCATAGTTGCAACTAGCCGTTGGAGAAGATGAAGAGTACTTCTACTTTGCATTAAATGCATGGAACATTTTGTAGAAGCACGCGCCGCCTGCATTGCATGTTGTAACCACCAGTCACATGATTTCTTGGAGTTTGCCATTACAAAAATGATTCATCGTACAATAAATATGATATTCTTGTACTTCATTCCTTAAAATATCTCATTTGATGTGACAGCACACAGAGTGGTTGATTTATGACAAATTTAGGTATGTCGGCAGTCCAACATAGTTATCGTGAAGGACAACTAGCTTGACTTCTTCTTTCAGATCGTTTCCTACTTTCTGTCCATCGAGCTGTCCATTAAGTATTAATTTATTTGATACCAAATTAATACTTTAATCATTCTTCTTCATTCTTGAGTGCATCTTGGTTTATGTAGCACACTTGATTTGGGACAGTTCATTTAGAGAACGATTTGTTGTAATAGCGAGCTATAATGTTGGGATAAATGATCTGTTTGTTCAGTGATCGTTTACTCGAGATGGTTCAAGTCTTCAAATATTCTATACTAGAGAACAACTAGTTCTATAGGTGTTTTTCTATCCACCTGTTCTTTTACATTGTAGTTATTCAATATAATCTAAAAAGTATAGATCGTTCCTATAAGTGAGTTTGAAACCACAAACACCCTTTTTCAAAGTTGATCTGATAAAATCTATTTTAGAAAGATAACATCTAAAACCATGATAAGTATTGAGGATAGCTAGCTGCTGGATTTAGGGATAGCTCGTTATAAAAATGATATGTTCCTAACTAAAACCAACTAGCTGTGTACAATGTATATGTACTTGTCGATATAGTGATCAATATGTCTAGAAAAGCTTTATAAGAATAATACAGATCGTATAACTAACAATCTGCTCCTTTTATAGTTAAGTTGTTCCTTAAAAGTTGATATTGACCACTTGGTTTTAGGAATTTAAAAGTGACTAGGTGTTGTTTCGAGAAACATCATCAAAACATAAACTAGTTCATGGGGTTCCCAACAAGCTTGTTTCCAAGAAATTGACAGGTTCCCTAAGTAGACCTCATATCTACCTTAGATCCTGCATAATCAGAATCTGAATAACTAGTTAACTCAAAATTATCATTTCATGGATACCATAATCCAATATGTGTTGTTCATTTTAGATAGCGTAGTATCTTCTTAGTTGCTTCTATGTGAGATTCTTTGGGATTGGCCTGGTATCTTGGACAAACTCCAACTGCAAAGGTAATGTTAGGTCGACTAGCAGTTAGATATAAAAGTGAGCCTATGATACCCCTGTATTGAGTTATATTGGCAGGTTTGCCCTCAGGATCTGGATCAATCTTCCCATTGGTCTGCATTGGGATCTTGACAGGTTTGCTATCTTTGACTCCAAACTTGGTGATCAAGTCTTGTATGTATTTTGCTTGATTTATGAATATACCATCAGATAACTGCTTAACCTGCAATCCTAAAAAGAAATTCACCTCACCCATCATGGGCATTTGATATTTATTTTTCGTTAGATCAACGAACTTATCACATAAATAAGTGGATTGTGATCCAAAAATGATATCATCTACGTAAATTTACACTAAAAGGTTATGCTCCTTGACTTTGATAATGTACAACATTTTGTCAATTGAGCCTCATCGAAAGCCTGCCTCCAGTAGAAAATTTGACAACATTTCATACCAAGCTCTTGGAGCTTGCATTAATCCATAGACTGCTTTTGCCAATCTGTAGACTTTCTGTTTTGGATCTTCTTCTTCAAATCCAGGTGGCTGCTCTACATATACTTCTTCTTCTAGAATATCATTTAGAAATGCACTCTTGACATCCATCTGATATACTTTGAATCGTTTATATGTTTCATATGCCAAGAATAATCTTTTAGCTTCCAATCTGGCAACTGGGGCAAAAGTTTCATCGAAGTCTATACCCTCTTGTTGAATGTATCCTTTGGAAACTAGTATGGCCTTATTCCTTACTACTTCTCCGTTCTCGTCTCATTTGTTTTAGAATACCCATTTAACACATATTACTCCTTGGTGTTTAGGTCGGTCTATGAGATACCATACTTGATTTCTCTTGAATTCGTTGAGCTCCTCTTGCATAACTACAATCCAATCTGCAACTTGAAGTGCTTCATATGCGCCGGCATGTTCAACATTAGTAATGCGCTCTCTCCATGCATTCTTATGGTCTTCACATGGTCTGTGAGGTTTCCAACAGTCTATTCTGGTGGATGATCTTGAATCCATGTTCTGCGCCTAGACATCTCCTCTTCTGATATCTCAAGTTCAGGTTCTTCTGCTGGTTCCTCAAACTCTAGGTGTGCTAATGATGTTTCTTGGAATGGGTTGTCCATTTCAATCTCTAGGTTGGTATCCAAACTGTTATTGTTATCATTGGATTCATAAGTTTGACTATGAGCAGGTTCACTATCTCCAGATTAGACTAGTCTGTTCTGATCATGTTCAATGTGAGTTGTTCCCCCTTGCTGTGTGATGGTCTCAGTTGTAGGTTTAACATCAGTTTCTTCATCTTCTAGTGGATTCCAGATTAGAACGTCTTCGAGTAATATATTTCTCGAGCTTCTAGTAGTCATCTCGTTGTGAGTCTGCTCTTCACCTATTTCCCTGTATTCAAGAATAGATTTGTCAAAAACAATATGAGGTGTTACTTCCACAATATGAGTCTTCTTATTATAAACCCTATAAGATTTGTTGACATCAGAATATCCTACGAATACTCCAGGGTCAACTTTGCTATCAAAAGTTTTCAATTGGGATTTCCCATTATTGTGAATGTAACACTTACATCCAAAAGCACGAAAATACTTAATTCTTCGTTTTCGGTTGTTCCATATCTCATATCCATGTATGAGAGTGATAACCGATATGTTCCGAGTGTAACTCGCGGTTTTGATGCTTCTACCCAAAATTTCTTCGGCAGATTAGTTGCATTTAAGATGGTGTGTACTGCTTCTTTTAACGATCGGTTCCGCCTTTCTACGACTCCATTCTATTGCGGTGTTCTTACGGTCGATGTTTGATGTGTAATTTTCATCTTGTTGCAATAGTTTTCTATCTTTTGATTTAGAAATTATGTGCCACGATCTGTTCTGATAGACATGATGGTGGTCTCCTTTACTCGAGTGATCTTGTTGAAGAAATCAGGTAGCTTCTCCAACGTTTCCTTTTTCTTAAACAAAAAGATAACCCAAGTGAATCTGGAATAATCATCAATAATAACTAAAGTATACTTTCTACCATTAAAGCTTAATGGCGTTACTGGACCAAATAAATCTAAATGTAGAAGATCGAGTATCTTGTTTGATGAATGAGCTGCTTTGCTGGAGAAGGATGGCTTGGTCTGCTTTCCACCTTGGCAAGCTTCACAAATATGATCTTTGTCGTATACTTGGTCTCGTAATTCTTCGACTAGCTTTTCTCTTGTAGTTTTTTTGATAGACTTGAAGTTCAGATGGCTTAGACGCTTGTGTCATAACCAGCTCGTTTCTAAGATTGTTTTAGTGATTAAGCATGTCTCGATCTGGTTGTTCCATTGCACAATGTATAATATGTCCTGCAGTTTACCGGGAAGAAAAGTTTCATCTCCTTCATTGTTCTTCAAAAAAAAATTGTTACCATCAAAGATAATCTGGTTACCATTTGAACAAAACTGGCTAACAGAAAATAAATTATGACTAAGACCTTCAACATAATAAACATTTGTAATGGTGGTCTTGCCAATCTTAATATTACCATATCCTCTAGTATAACCTTTGGAGTTACAACCAAAGGTTACTTGTGGACCTTGTTTTTCAACATAATCAGATAGCAAGTTTTTGTCGCATGTCATATGCTTTGAGCATCCGCTATCAATTATCCAAACTGAACCTCTTGCTACTTGACTCCTTCTTGAAGTTCTTCCATCTTGCAATTACAAGGACTTAGCAACCCTTTCAATGATTGGGTGCTTGATTAGTAGCAAATGTTCCTTTTGGAACCCAAATCAGTTTGGTATTAGGAACACAGATAAAGCAAGTGATCTATCTCCTTGAGTCATCTAGAGCTGGCTTTGTAGACAGATGGATGGTTCCTTTCTATGTTGACCATGTTGACATTATGCTTTCTTGTTGATGGTGTTCTAGTAGGAACCTTCAGTTTTTTGTTTCTATCTGATTCGACATAGTGAGCAAGTTTGCCTTTGACCTGATAGTACCGGTTGTTTCCTGCTTGTATCACCATCAGCTTCTGTGGGTGATCTTTCCCGTTTTGCAGTTTGACAACTTGATCTGGTATCTTTTGTTTTTCAACAACAAATTTCGTTGAACTTGATCCTCCAGTATAGCCTAATCCAGTAGTCGATCTGGCTTTGTTCTGCATTTCCACGATCAAACCAACTCACTCGCTGCTCTTGTTGATCTTACTCATGTTCTCTCTCGTCATTTGCAGTTTCTCCTCAACTACTTCATTTCTGGCTATCACATCTTTGACCTTTGAATTAAGTGAATAAATCTTCTCATCCTTTGCTTTAATCTGTTCTTGAAGATCTTTTCCATTGACAGAGAACTTCGTGTTGGCTTCACTTAGGATCTTCACGGTCTCATTCAGCTTGTAATTCTCTTTGATGACATCATGAAATAGTTTCTTCAAATTTTTGTAATTCTTGAGCATTTCATTGATCTCTTCCCAAGAGACTTCAACTTCATCTTCATCTTCATCACAAGAATCATATACAGGTTTGTTAGATGACATAGAAATATGTGAATTTACCTCATTCTGGTCGAGGCCATTGTCAATTCTTATGTAACACTCATCTCAATCTTCATCTTGATCTTGTGCGAAGAATGCTTTCTCTGATGAGCTATCTGAAAAATAACTTGAGCTTGACTCTTCTTCAGCAAGCATAGCTTTGCATTGAGCCTTGAGTTTGCGATCTCTTTTTTCTCTTAGTTCCTCTCTTTGACTTTTGGATAGGTTAGGGCAATCTGTCTTAAAGTGACATGTTCTACCACAACCATAACAAGTATAATCAGTAGAATTAGATGATTTATTGGAACTTTTTACCATATATTTTTTATCAGATCGATCTTGGTCTCTACTCTTCTGGTAATGATATTTTTTGTTTTCATTGTAGAACCTCCGATACTTTCTCGATCTGGTTTCTAGTTTCTCCAATCTCTTTGCAATCATAGCAAATTCCTTAAGTAGTTTATCACTTGAACTTTCTTCCTCTATAGCAAGTGCAACTGCTTCCTCAGCAAGAATTTTGGCTTTGAAAGCTACCTCTTTTTCTTTCTTGGAGTTGCTTTCTCCCTTTCTTGCTAGATGAGTAATTTGTTCCATGAATTCTCTTCATATCATACTTGTGACCAGCTAGATTATCAAATAAAGCTTTAGTAGTGAGAATGTTGAAGTTAGCTCTCAGTGGCTGTGCTAATGCATAGATTTCCTAACTAGGTGGCAGTCTCTGCTGACTTTGAGATTTTTTTCTCTCTCTGAGTATATTTATCCTTCTTGAGAGCAGATATCTCCAGTAAGATTTCAGTGAACCTGGTCTTCATTTGATCAATGGATTCTCCAGGTCGCATCTTAAATTCGTCAAATTTGTTGAAGGCCATCGACAGTTTGTTTTTGATCATTGCTTATGACCAAAAACTGAGTTCTCGCAATGCTTCCCACATTTCTTTTGCTATATCCAAATCTTGAATTCTCGCTAGATGAACTCCTTTGACTGTGCTGGAAATGATTCCTTTTGCAAAGTCATCCAGATTAGCTTCACGTCGTTCCTCAGAAGTGTACTTTCTGGGATCTTTGAGTACTTGCTCTGTTACAACTTCAGTGTCAGCTACATGAGTCTTTTCTTCATATATGTTCAGTGGACCTTCTTCTATCACTTTCCACATCAGACAGTGATAAGCTTTCAAATAGGTCATTATTCTAAAGCTCCATTCTCTGTATCTTTGGATAGAGAATTCCACGCAAGCTCTAATAACAGAAGATTCAATATTGACAGATAATATACACGTGAATGAAAATAGGTTTTCCTAGATCTATTCAAGTTGACCACGCATGTATTAACCATTTGAAACATATACAATGATCAGTTGAACCACTACTCTGATACCCCTTGATGGTCCCGAAAGAGCAAGGTTTGGTGTATGGGGGGTGGGAATACACCAAATACCAACTTTTCAGTTTACTTGGTAAATTAATCTGAGAGATTCTGCTTACTCGCTGGGAGTTTTCTTAGATTGATAGATCAGGTTAACTCTACTAGGTTTACTTGATATGTCCAAGTAGCACTCTCTGAAGTGTGTTACGCAGGTTAGAAAACAAGAGTTATCTTTTTGTCTTAAACTATGTAGTGTGCGGAAGATGGTTGATTTAATTGATTGCTCTTATATGAAAACCTTCGTAAACACTTAGTCGAATATATTAAGAGTTGATTAAAACAATGCAAGTTTGTGTGCAAGTGAAGGGTTAGTGAATCAAACAACTGAATGATAAAATGCTTAAAGTAAAAAACACAGTTGTTTTTACGTGGTTCGGGAAACCTCCTACGTCCACGGTCCAATAAAACTAGATTGGATATCAACTACTAAGATAAACTCTCTTCTTTAAACTCGCTGAGAACGAGCCACAAGTTCCAATAAAAAATAGAAGGAAACTTGTGCACAAATTACGGTCGTGTCCCTTACAACTTTCAAATAAATCTGCTACAATACCTCCAAGTTAATCCACTTAGAAAACTACTAATCTAGCGAAGATATCAACTCTTCTTCTCGATAACATAAACTTGAATCAAGGTTTTGAAATAAATTCACAAACAGCTTTGAACAATTCTAGAGTGAGAAATCTTCATCGTTGGATCCTTCAATGTTGTGTAGATTTCTCGGCAGCGTTTCCGCACTTAGAACTTTGATAATAAATCTTGTATGTGATCATGCATATGTTCATGTATATTTCCAAAATTTTTTTCGCAACTTTTATAGGCTCAGAATTGAAATTCCGACAATTGGGTTGATTGGTGAGCATTAAATTCTTGATTCCCAATCATAGATTTGAAAACCTAATTAATTCTCTTGTCATGTTGAGAAAGACTAGCGAGATTTCCTTGATTTTGGTAACAAATATACTGATTGATCTCTTTCCATCTTTGACCTCTGATTGATTCTTCTTCCTTTTTTAAAACTCGTGGCGACGTGGCATAGGGATGAGATTCTCTTTAAGTACATCGGGTGACGCATTGTATTACCTAGATGACTTTGAGAATATCAGATGACTATGCAAAACTTCAAATGACTCATTGTATATCTGAAGATTACATAATCTCTAACTTAGTGATCTGTAATGGACATGTTCACTCTACATGCTGGTCAGGTTCACTTCCAGTGAGGTGGTCTGGTCCAAATTTGCTCCTTACATTTATAAGAACAGCTGGGTGTAGAGCAGATTAGGTCCAGGTTGAGTGACCTTATCAGGTTATCTGCTTGCATCAGATTAGCTGGTCTGCTTCCAACTATCAGAAGACTAACTAGATTAGATGACTTTCTATAGGACAGGATACTTAACGTATTTTGGTCCTTTACAGTTTAGTCATCAGCTAACCTATTCTAAGAGGTTGGTTTTCTATAGATAAGACTTTATAACTTAGTCTTTTCTTACAACTTACCAACACTAAAATAAAATCAAGCTTGCCCCCTATCAGGTTCACTTATAATTAAGTGATCTCCCTGTTATAATCTGAGCAGGCTAGGTCTAACAAGAAAGACTTAAAATAAAGGTAAGTGTTTGTTTCGAAAGAACATCATCGAAAAAAAATAATGTGAGGGTTCCCAAAAATATTTAACCTGCATGAGATGTTTGGTACACAGAGCAGGTTAGCGAAACAAGTGGCCATACACAATGTGATGAACGTCTCTATAGCAGAGGGTTGACCATAATGGGACCATGTCCTGAAGATGATAGGCTATATGAGCAAGATCGAGACTCTTGGTGGTCAAAATGACAAAGAGTCTTAGGTTGATATCGTTCTTCAGAGCATACAATTGAGCTTTGTGTCATTCTAGGTCAACTACATTATGAACAAAACTGATTATACATTGACGGAATTAATAATTAAGCTACAAACGGTGCAAGCTATGATTAAAACTTAACCTAAGACTTCATTAGTAGCATCGGCTGCTTCAGCTTCTTCTATCAACCCTAAAAAGTATAAGGGCAAGAAGAAAGGAGCACCGAAGAGTTCAAAAAGAGGAAGGGGAGAGTGGAATTTTGAAGAAAAATGAAGGAACGGGTAAATGTTTCAAGTGTGGTGAGAAAAGATACTAGAAATCAGACTGTCTGCTTCTTAAGAAGTTGGTGAGCGGTAAAGGTACGTCTACAACTTTAGTGGTTAAATCATGTTATATGGCTAGTTCTGCCCATTCTTGGGTAGTAGATACGGGAGCCAGTGACCGTGTTTGTTGTGATTCGCAGGCCCTCCTTCGATCCAGGTCGCTTAGAGACGGGGAGATTTCCATCTCATTGGGAGAAGCTATGAGAGTGGTGACCATTGTAGTGGGAGACGTAGAGTTACAGTTTGCTTCTACTATTTTAGTTTTACATGACGTATTAGCACCTAGTTTTAGAAAGAACCTTTTTTCAGTTTCTAAACTTGTTTTGGCTGAATATTTTGTTTCTTTTGATGATTGTTATTATCAAGAAAAGAGACTTGTTTATCTGTTCTGGTACTTTGGTTAACAATTTGTATACTATCTCTGCAAAACCCAAGCAACGTTTAACTTCAACTCTTAACTTATCTACTAACTCCAAGAAGAGAAAAACTTCTTGTCTTTCGTCGAATGATACATATTTGTGGAACTTAAGACTTGGCCATATTAACGTTAGGAGGATTCAAAAGTTAGTGGAACATGGGCTTTTGGATAAACTCTAAGTTGAGCCATACCTGACTTGTGAATTCCGCTTTAAAGGTAAAATGACCAAGAGACCTTTCAAACTCGATCCGTTATCTTAGCCGTGCCCAATTTGTGGTGATCTTACTCACAATGAGGATTACTGCACCAAAATGGCGGAGATGACTTATGAAGGAGAGGCGGAAGTCTACGCTGCCCAGGGATTTCCACCACGACCGTCATTTGATTAGCATACAGTCCAGCAGACTTCTAGATGGAGAGCACCGAATAGCTCTGCATGGAAGGGGCCAAATCAAGGGCAAGGATAGAACTTTCCTGCCCGACGAGCACCTCCACAGCAGTACTACCCACCCCAGCATGGGTATTATCCACCACAACAACCATATTATCCACCTCCGCCGCATTATCAGCAGCACCAGCCGCCGCTGCCTCAGTTTCAGTAGCCGGCACCACAGTTACAGCCACAGTTCCCACATGCAGCGCGAGCTGCTCAGCCCAAATCATCTCTAGAGGACAGCCTTGCAGCTTTCATGCAAGAGAGCAAACTAGCTCACGAGGCTCAAGAGGTTATTATCAAACGTCTTGAGAGCCAAGTTGGAAAGATCTCTGGTGCAGTCAATCAAATGCAGTAGCAGCAGCAGACCAGGAAGATACCAGGCTAGGGACACTCAGCGCAGCAGCTACAGGCCATTATTATTCTATGTAGTGGCAAGCAAGTGGATAACAAGGTGGCTATACCGGTGGATGAGCAAACTAGAGCTCAAGACGCCGATGAAGGGAATGAACCGGAGCATTTTGTCACTCAATTGCACAAAACGGAAAATCTATACAAGCCGCCTATTCCCTTTCCGAGCAGGCTAAAGAACGAGAAACTTGAGATGCAGTTCGCAGACTTCTACAAGATGTTGTCTCTAGTGCACGTGAACTTGCCACTGCTTGACGTTATCCGCAATGTACCGGCGTACCTGAAATTCTTCAAGGAGCTAGCCTCCAAGAAGAGGAGATTAGTAGATGACGAGTCTGTCATGGTGTCTGAGGTAGCCAGCTCTATCATGCAGCAGCCTCTTCCTCAAAAGCTGTGAGATCCAGGTACTTTTGTAATAACCATCGCTCTCAAGAATGGTAAGACTGTAATAGGCATGCTTGATTTAGGTGTTGTATTAATCTTATGCCTTACTCAATTTTTAAGGAATTAGAGTTAGGTGTATTGAAACCTACACGCATGAGTTTGCAGTTAGCTGATCGTTCCGTTAGATATCCTAGGGGAATTATTGAGAATATTCTTGTTAGCGTTGGTGGTTTGATTGTGCCTATGGATTTCATTGTTTTAGAGATAGGTGATGTGCATGAAAATGGGCGTGATCATACTTTATTGCTAGGTAGACCATTTATGGCGACTACTAACACGTTGATTGATGTTAGAATGGTAATATTCAGATGTCTGTGTTAGGAGAGAAAGTTTCTTTTTCCGTGCATCAACACAAAGCAATGCCTTTTGTGAGTTCTATTGAGGATTTTGCTTTCATTGATTCGATTGATGCTTTGGCCGAGATTTCTTTTGTGCAGGATTACATTTTGGAGGAGATCTTCGAAGGATCGGCCGACATGGAGGAGAGACTTCGATTAGAGGCCCAGTTCGTGAAGCTGCCTCCATTGCAGCTGGCTAATCCACCCGCACCTGAGAAATTGGAGTTGAGGGAGCTCTCAACGAACTTGAAATACGTATTTTTTGAGGAGAACAAGCAGAAGCCGGTGATCATTTCAGCTCATCTTACTGATAGCCAATAGACTCAGTTGGTAGCTGTGCTGAAAAAGCACAAGCTAGCCTTCGAGTGGAGTCTAGCGGATATACGAGGCATCAACCCGGCTATGAGTATGCACAAGATTCAGCTCACCGATGATGCACTCCCAAAGAGGGATGGACAGCGGCGACTTAACCTCGTCCTGATGGAGGTCGTGAAGAAAGAGATCTTTAAGCTTTTAGTTGAACGGATCATCTATCCGATCGCCAACAACGATTGGGTGAGTCCAGTCCATATCGTACCCAAGAAAGGTGGGATCACGGTCACAATGAATGAGAAGAAGGAGCATGTCCCTACCAGACCTGTCACCGGATGGAGGATGTGCATTGATTATCGGAAGCTCAATGCAACTACGAAAAATGATCACTTTCCTTTACCCCTCATTGATCAGATGTTAGATAAGCTTGTCGGAAATCACTACTTTTGCTTTCTTGATGGTTTATCAGGTTACTACCAGATCACAATAGACTCGGAGGATCAGGCGAAGACTGCATTTACTAGCCCCTTTGGGATGTATGCTTTCCGGAGGATGCCGTTTGGACTCTACAATACGCCAAGTACATTCCAACGGTGTATGATGTCTATTTTCTCTGACATGATTAGTGACTTTTGTTGGGAACCCTAATGTATTTTGGTTTTGATGATGACCTTTCGAAACACACTTAGTTCTTTTTAGTATTAAACTGTTCTACGTGTTACCAGATCACTTATTATAAGGTGAATTCTGTTAGAGAACAGATTAGGAGATGACTTAACATGTAAAGGAATTATTCCTATAGAAGTCATTTCTATAGATAGTATAGGATGAAGGCCAAGATTTCACGCCAAACAGGAATCGATCTGCTGTAACAGACTGCGACCAGATCGATGATCACAGTGAAGCACCAGATCGATAGAGTCATCAAACCACCAGATGACATCATCCTACACATCATACCATCTTGCCACGTCAAAATTGAAGCCCATCTAACAGGGTTTGGGTAGAGAATATACGATTGACATAAGGAAGGAAAGCAACCGTTAGTGATCTGTTTTCCTTACTTAGAAGATTGAGTCAACGTTTCTACAAGGCAAGAACAGATATGATGGATATCATTGATTGGCTATCAACCATCTATCTCACGCCAATCAACAACGGCTAGAATTTTAAAAATTCAAAGCCTATATATACTTGGAGTTCATGGTCTGGAGATTAACAAGAACAACGCACGCGAGAAATATTGTCAACATACTCTCAAGCATTCTCTGAACCAGACTAAGAGATTCAAACAAACTGTGATTCTACATCACACCAACCAACCTCGATTCATGTCTGTCTTATCGAGAGAAAGGAGATCACCCTGCTAGCTAGTAGATTTCTAGTGGTAACGTAGAGGTAATCTGTTGTAAAGGGACACGACCCTTACTTCGTGCATAAGTATCTTTCTAGTTTTGACTGGTACTTGTGACTCGTTCTACACAAGTATAAACAAGCAGAGTATCCTAGTAGTGGATAATCTGGTCTAGTTTTTGACCAGATCGTGGACGTAGGGATTTCCCGAACCACGTTAGTCATCTGCCGAGCAATTTCTCATTTAAGGATATCTCGAACTCTCTTATAAATAACCAAGTAAACTGAAAAATTTGTGTTTGGTGTATTCACCCCCCCCCCCCATACACCAAACCTTACTCTTTCGGGACCAACAACTTTGTTGAGGTATTCATGGATGATTTTTCTGTTTTTGGCTCTTCTTTTGATGACTGTCTTGATAAAATTGATCGTGTACTTGATCATTGTGTTGAGACTTGTCTAACTTTGAGTTTGGAGAATAGTCACTTTATGGTGCGTAGTGGTATTGGGTTAGGACATGTTGTGTCGAGTAAAGGTATTGAGGTCAATAAAGCTAAGGTAGAGGTGATTGGAAAATTACCTCCACCGACTGATGTTAAGGGAATTTGAAGTTTCTTAGGACATGCTGGTTTTTGTCGTAGATTCATTAAGGATTTCTTTAGAATTTGTCAGCTCTATGTCGATTACTTGCTCAGGATACTGTTTTTAATTTTGATGCCGACTATTTTTCTGCATTTACTACTCTGAAGGAGAAATTATGTAGTGCAACTGTAATTGTTGGTCCTAATTAGTCTGTCCCCTTTGAAATCATGTGTGATGCATCTAACTCTGCTGTGGGTGTTGTTTTGGGTCAACGTGTTGACAAAATATTGCGTGTTATCTATTATGCTAGCTCTACTTTGAATCCTGCTCAGATTAACTACACTACTACCGAAAAGGAGATGTTAGCTGTAGTGTTTGCTCTTGATAAGTTTCGTGCATACATTATAGGATCTAGAGTTATTATTCATAGTGATCATGCTGCATTGCGTTACCTGTTGACTAAGCCTCAGGCGAAGACTTGGTTAATTCGTTGGGTTTTGTTGTTGCAAGAGTTTGATGTTGAGAATCATGATAGAAAAGGGAGTGAGAACGCCGTTGCCGATCATCTCTCTCGTTTAGAGCATGTTCCTTCTCATTCATCTCATGATTTAGTTACCGAGTCTTTTCCTTATGAGCATGCTTATAGTGTTTCTCATGTGCCTTGGTTTGCTGATATAGTTAATTATTTATCATGTGGCGAGTTAAGGCCTGACCTCACTTACCAAGAAAGGAAGCGTTTTCTTCATGTGTGCAGGCAGTACTTTTGGGAAGACCCCTTCCTATTCAAGCTCGAAAAAGACAAGGTGATTCCGAGATGTGTTGCGGAGGAGCCACTGAAAGTGTTGGAGATATGCCACAAAGCTCATTGTGGCGGTCACTTTGGAGGCTAAAAGACGGCACATAAGGTTGTCCAGTCAGGTTTATTTTGGACAACTCTATTTAGGGATGCACATGCTTATTATCTTTCTTGTGATAGATGTTAGAGAGTTGGTACTATAGGTCGTAGGAATGAGATGTCTCTTAATAATGTGCATGTAGTTGAAATTTTTAATGTGTGGGGTATTGACTTTATGGGTCCTTTTCCCATGTCTCATGGAATACGAGTATATTTTACTTGCAGTCGATTATGTGTCTAAGTGGGTTGAGGCTATCCACGAGGACATGTGATTCTCACATTGTGCTTAAGTTTATGCAGAAAAATATTTTATGCAGATTTGGCTTTCCACGTGCTATCATTAGCGATGGTGGAAAGCACTTTTGTAATAGACTGTTCGAGAGGCTTATGAAGAAAAATGGGATCACCCATAAGATAGCGACACCCTATCATCCACAGACATCGGGCCAAGCCAAGACGAGCAATAAGCAAATCAAGAACATCTTGGAGAAGACGGTTCAACCATCTAAGAAGGATTGGGCTATCAAGTTGAATGATGCTCTATGGGCGTATCGAACTGCGTACAAGAGTGTGTTGGGGATGAGCCCGTACCGCCTCGTGGTTGGAAAAGCATGTCATCTTCCGGTAGAAATTGAGCATAAAGCCTACTGAGTGATCAAAGCTTCAAATTTTGATTTGCACAAGGCGGTAGAGCATCGGTCGCTTCAAATGTCGGAGTTGGACAAATTGCGGAATGAAACATATGACAACGCTCGCATCTACAAGGATAAGGTGAAGGCGATTCATGACCGGAGAATTTTACACAAGGACTTGAAGCCCGGCATGAAGGTGTTGTTATTCAATTTTCAGTTGAAACTCTTTCCCGGGAAGTTGAAATCAAGATGGAACGGTCCGTTTGTGGTGAAGGATGTGAAACTGGACGGTTCAGTGGAACGCTAAAGAAGGAGAGTTTGACTCATTTGTGGTGAATGGATATCGCATGAAGTCGTACATTGAGGGATGGCCTACCAACTTCACGGTGGAGTCGACACCGTTTGAAGACCCACCATCTAATTGTGCGTTTATTTCTGTCGAGCTAATGACGTTAAACAAGCGTTGTTTTATTTCCGTTTGTTATTTTGTTTTGTTTTTTTCTTGTCGTTTTTCATTTCCATAGTTCATCTGTGGTTGGAGGAAATTTAAATTGGAATTTGATTTTGTGTTGTAGGATAGGTTAAGAAGAATACACAGCAAAATCCTGCGAGAAAGGAGTTCATACGAATTATTTACGAGACTAGGGGTAGCGCTCGCTAGATCCTAGCGAGCGCTGACCCACAGCTCTATCCTCGCCAGCATTGAAGGGCTAGCGACAGCTACCCCCAACGGCCGCTAGCCCAGGCCTCTGTTCTTTCTCCATCTGCGCTAGGGTAGCACTTGCTACCCCCCAGCGAGCGGTACCCTTCCCCCCCCCCCTTCTCTGCCTCTGTCTTTCAGCGCTCGGGTAGCAGTCGCTACCCCCTAGCAATCGCTACCCCCCCAACGAATCCCATCCCTATTTCTTCCCTCTTCTCTCTCTTTCTCCTAATTTATTTTCCCCAACTTCTCTCTTCTCTTCCTTCTTCATCCCACGCGATACAGCTTCCTTTTTCTTCCCCTTCTTCAAATTTTTCAATCATTCCATCCAATCCTTCCACCCTCAACAACAATCTTCATCTCCCATCATCCTTATGAATCACCCATCACAATTCCATCCATCCTTCCACCCTTTTTCTCAAAATTTACTACTCTTACAATTCCTAAATCTCCAAATCTTTAAACCCTCAATTTTCAAATCACTAAATTCTCCCACCTCCTCCCATCTGCTTCAACCATTCCGGAAATCATCGTCACTCACCGCTATCTTACCTTCATCACCCATTCTCTAATAAATTTTTCGGCGATTTTTTCGGCAAATTTTCCGGCGAATTTTCAGACATCCCATTTTTCTCACCCTTCCCTCACTTTCAATGGCTCACAACCGTTCCGGCAACCACCCGAACACTGTGCATTCACCATCGGAGGAAACCGAGGATCTTCAACGCACTTATCAATGCCCTTTCCATCTCGAGACACACGAGGAGAGCCTCTTTTATGAACAGTGGACTCAACATCTGGTAACTCCTCATATTCTCGATTGAAATTTGTTGGAAAATTTAAGTTGTGTTAGAGAAATTGAGCAATATTTAAACGTCTTAGATCTTAAAAAGTATGCTCATATGTCTTTTAAATGCTCGACGGTTATTATGCATGAATTCTTATCCACTTTGACTGTTCCAGCCAATCTTACTGGCTGCACTTTTATATTGCAGGGAATCCCCCGCCGTTTGTCTATTACTTAATTGTGCAGAATAATGGGCTTCCACGGGAAGAACACAGGGGGATGAAGCCCCGCCATCTCACTTCAATCCCAATGTCGCGTGGTCTCCCTTACCGGATTCCACAATTGGTAAGCCAGTGGGATGCCGGCGGGCTTTCTCTAGAGCAATGTCATGATGATCCTTCAAAATTTTCTCTCTTATGCCATCACCGGAAAGGAACATGACAAGATCAATCAGGACGAGCTTTTCCTCTTGCAGAGTGCTGCTCAGGGCTCTCAGGTGTGTGCTTCGGAGTCAGGAGCGGATCGAACAGCGGGTGACCGCTACCCATGATCTCATGGCTGAGCAGGCTCGCCAGTGGAGGCTATCTCAGGAGCAGTCCACCCTGCAATATCAGCTGGTCATCGAAAACAACCGTCAGATGGCCGAGCTGAATGCTCAGTGGTCGAGTTGGGCCCTCTTTGATCATCTGCCACCGCCGCCGGATCAGCAGTGACTTCTCACTGCTATTTAGTACGCTTTCTTTCTTATTATTTTTCGTGTATGTCTGGGTTGATTTCACTTTGTTATTTCCTTTTGTTGCTATTTTGGTTGGAGTTTTTTTTTGTGTCTCTCTTATAGGTTTAGATCTCTACTTGTTGATCATGCATCCTCGCCGCCGCATCATCCCAAATCGGGTAGTTTTCTTTCCCTCTCTCTCTTGTTCTTATTGTAGCAATGAGGACATTGCTTATCTCTTCGTTGTGGGGGGGTGTGCATTGTGTGCATGAATTTTTAGTATGCGGCGTATTTTTAGATTTACGTAGTTGTGTATACCTACTTGTCCAATTGCATTTTGGAGCTTGATATGATTAGTGATCGATTTTGATGAGAACTTTTTGATTATGCTTGATGACATGAATTGTCGTTGTGAGTCAATGATTGGGTGATGAGTATTACATTTTGATCATAACTGTTGTGGGTTACTCTTTGTGTGATGAATTGATGTGATAGCTCGTAGCTTTGTGAATTTGGTTGAGATTGCTTATTGGCTAGACTTGTTTATTAATTATTTTGTTTGTGAGATTGAGCTGGGAGCCCTCTGCTCCTCTAAAAACCACAAGCATGGGAAACCACATGAGAACAATTTAGATGACCTCTAAATGTTTATAACTCGTGACTCTTGGCCATATAACTCACTCTTTCAAAATTTGGCTCGAATGGCGTTAATAATTGAAATTGAATCGCTTGAACTTTTTGAATAGGTGTTAAGAAATCTACCCCTCTTCCTTTGAGAAATCGAAAGAAATCTTGAATTCGAGGAATGGGTATGGAAAACCACACTAGGGTACTCAGTTTATGTCGAAAATCACACCGAGTGACCAATGTTCTATATGTCACTAAAAATTCTATGCGATTTGATTCTTAAAAATGGTTTGAAAAGATAAAAATTCAAAGCATAGCTTATGAGTGATTGAAAACCGAATTTGCATAGGTTATTGAGCTTGATCGGATTGAAATTGCACTTACGAGGGAAACACGTAGTGATGATTGATGATAGTCTCATAATCCCTTTTCAGTACTCATGATGAATATGATTGTTGTTGCGTGATTAAATTTGTCTCTTGTTTTGAAATCTCCGTATTATATTGAGCTTAGACTTGCTTGAGGACAAGCAAGGTATTGTGCGTGGGGAGGTTGTTTTATCCATTTTTGGTCTCGTTTCTCTCTATATTAGTTCTATAAATGTTGATTATTGTCGTTTGATTTGATGCTTTGGTCCTCTATATGTTACATTTTAGGTAATGATCGACAAAAAGGAGTTAACAAGGCTCGAGAAGAGAAACGAGACGAAAAAATGAAGAAAGGAGGAGAAATTCACTTAGGCCAGGCGTGGGGTAGTGAGCTCTACCCCCATAGTGAGTGTTGCCTTGCAAGATGGGGACGGACAGAGAGTAGGGGTAGCGACTGCTACCCCCTAGCGGCCGCTACCCCTTGCGTTGGAAGAAAAGACAGAGAGGGGGGGCTAGCGAATGCTACCCCCCTAGCGCCCGCTGGCCCCTTTCAACTTGCGTCCAGGCAGAGAGTCAGGGTAGCAAGCGCTGACCCCTAGCGAGCTCTACCCTTGCGGGATTTTTCTCCCTTATTTAAACCTCCATGCATGATATTTCAGAGAGACGCTTTTTACTTTCAATTCTAGGGTTTAGACCACGAGAGAAAACACCATAGTATAGATATCTTATTCCGTAGTTCGTTATTTTCAATTTTGCTTTGTGGATTCGTTCGTGATTCAAACCTGGAGATCATTTAATGCATTATTTCTTTTTTTAATCAGTGAGTTCTTATTGCTTTCTTTATTGCTTTATGTTTTCCTTTCTTCATGCTCTTTTATTGATTAATTTCCAATTCGTAATTTCAAATCTATCGTTCATGTTAATTAATAAATTCAAGGCATGTTTAGATTTAATTCCTTGAATTACTCGTTCTTAGACTTAGGGTCTAATTGCTTTCTTAATTCTTGCCTAGATAACTCGTACTTTCATTCCTTTAATTTTATTCGCCTAGATAAATTAATTAGATAGTTAAAAACCAAAACCCATTTATTTAATTGCTTTATGTTTGGTAACATAGATAAAGCCCTGTTTAGCCTTCCTTGAGAATACGACTAGGGTCAGCTTATTAATCTATAACGAACTCGTTCTCTTGTTAGTAACTTAGTAAAATAAGTTGAAACAACACAAACAATTGAGCCACTTAAACTTCAAATCCATCAACAAGCTGGTAAAAGACAATCTGGTTGAAGGTCTACCTAATCAAATCTATGACAAAGACCATGTGTGTGAAGCTTGTCAAGCTAGAAACAAACAAGGGCATCATTTCCAACAAAAGCAGCTCACTCAACATCAAGAATTTTGGAACTTTTACATCTAGACCTTTTTGGACATGTATCTCCATTAAGTGTAAACGGTAGAAAGTATACTCTTGTTGTAATTGATGATTTCTCTAGATTTACTTGGGTTATTTTCATGTACAAGAAAAATGAAACTCTAGAGAAGCTACCTGAACTACTCAACAAATTGTCAAATCAAAAGGAGATATCCATCATCACCATTCGATTTGATCGTGGAACTGAATTTATCAATCATATGATCGAAGATTACTGCTCAAGGATGGGAATTCAACATCAAACATCAGCAGCTCAAACACCACAACAAAATGGAATCGTAGAAAGACATAACAGATCGTTAAAAGAAGCTATCCGAACAATGCTCAATGAAATCAACCTTCCAAAGAAGTTCTGGGCAGAAGCAATCAACACAGCATGTTACACATAAAATCGATATGTCATCACAATACATCACGGGAAAACTCCATACGAGCTATGGAATAACAGGAAGCCTCGAATTACTTATTTTCGCTCATTTGGTTGTAAGTGTTACATTCACAACAATGGGAAAACTCAATTAAAAACATTTGATAGAAAAAGTTATCAAGGAATTTTATTAGGATATTCTGATATCAGCAAAGCTTATTGTGTTTTTAATAAGAGAAATCTTGTTGTGGAAGTAACACCACATGTTGTATTTGATGAAGCTAATTTTGAAGTTACAGGAATAGATAGTTCTTCATCGAACGATGATCATACTCCATCTACGTTAAGAAACTTTGCAGATAGACTAATTGATGACATTCTTCTATGGAGTCCACGAAAATGAGAAGAAGAAGAAACCAATCAACCTGCTGTAGAAGAATTACAACAAAGGGGAACAGATACACTAGCATCACAACTAGGGGGAACAGATCAAGGGGTAACTTCACATGAAGAATGTTCACAACCATCTGTTGATGAACAACATATCTCTCAATTTGTTGCACCTTCAAATCAACTGCCATCTGTTTCAGATTTAGTAAATGAAGTATCTAATGTTGATTTAAACACTGACAATCTGTTTGATGTTCCTATCACAGATCATCCCGAATTTAAAAATCCACCTGATGATCTAGAAATAGAAGTGTCTGAGGAAGAAATGAAAAGGCGAAGAAAATGGGTAGATAGCCATCCAACCGATCTCATTGTTGGGAACCCAGTAGATAGAGTCAAGACTAGACGTATGCATGGAGAAAGTACACTGCTTAGCTGCTATCTATCTCACACTGAACTAAAAGACATCGATGAAGCCTTACAAAATGCAGATTGACCAACGCCATGCAAGAAGAGTTAAATGAATTCAAAAGAAAGGAAGTATGGTATTTGGTAGATCAGCCTAGACATCAAGGTGTTATTGGAGTTAAATGGATATTTAAAAATAAGAGGGATGAAACTGGTGAAGTTGTAAGAAAAAAAGCAAGGCTAGTCGCCAAAGGATATTTCCAACAGGAAGGGATTGATTTCGATGAAACTTTTGCACTTGTGGCACGACTAGAAGGTATCAGATTGTTTCTCGCCTATGCTACTTACCAACGCTTCAAGGTGTTCCAAATGGATGTAAAGAGTGTTTTCCTAAATGAAATTCTAGAAGAAGAAGTTTATTTGTAACAGCCATCTTGCTTCGAAGTCGAAAATGACGACAAGGTATATAGATTGGTCAAAGCAGTATATGGACTAAAACAAGCTCCTCAAGCTTGGTATAAGATATTGTCCAACTTCTTACTACAATCGGGATTCAAACGAGGATTAGTGGACTAAACACTTTTCACCATCAAAGTCCAGGGCTATATCTTTTTAGTAAAAATTTATGCTGATGACATTATTTTTGGATCTAAATCTGAATTCCTTTGTAACAAATTTAGCAAGCTTATGCAGGACAAATACAAGATGTTAATGATGGGAGAAATGAATTTCTTCCTAGGTTTGCAAGTAAAACAATCTGCTGATGGGATCTTAATCAATCAATCCAAATATATCAACGATCTCATCACAAAATTTGGAGTAAAAGACAGCAAACCAGTAAAAATTCTCATGCAAACAAATGGACAGATCGGTCCTGATGTGCTTGGGAAGGCTACTGATATAAAACAGTATCGGGGTATTATCGGATCACTATTATATCTAACTGCCAGTCGACCTGATATTACGTTTGTTGTTGGTGTTTGTGCTAGGTATCAAGCTAGCCCGAGAGAATCTCACATGGAAGCGGCCAAAAGAATTCTACGCTATCTCAAAGGAACTAAGGAGATATGTTTGTCGTATCCATGTGATGATAATTTTAAACTAACAGGTTTACTCTGATTCTGATTATGCAGGTTGCAAGCTTGATAGAAAATCTACATTTGGGACTTGCCAATTTCTTGGAAGCAAGCTCATCTCATGGTTTTCTAAAAATCAAACTTCTCTTGATAGCTCCAGTGCAATTGCCATCACACAAAATCATGTTCTTCACACTCGTTGCAAACATGTGGATGTTTGCCACCACTTTATTTGCGATCATGTTGAAAAGAAGAACATCAAGATCGAGAAAATTCACACTGATGTGCAGCGAGCTGATATTCTTACAAAAGCATTAACCGAAGATAGATTCAAAATGCTTTGTGGGAAACTGGAGTTAATAAACCTCATTGAAATTGGTACAAGTGTTGATAACAGATAGTTGTTGGTAAAAAGCCATCTGTTGCCACACATCTTTAAATCTAGCTGTTTATTTCCATATCATATTTAACTAATCATGCAGCTAGATATTTTACAATGAATGTGCAAATCAAGCAAAAACAGTGAGCTGTTCCAATTGAAAAATCACCAACTAGCTGTTAAATGAAAATTCAACAATAACAGATCGATCAAAGATACACAACGATCTGCTAGGGCATTATTCAAGGGGGAATCTAAACTAGAGTTATAAATTTCATTTATTTCTCTAACTCTTGTAGTATTTATGTCTCATGATTAATATTAATTTTCATTTAATATTAGATAATGCTAAAAGTCCAAATGTCAGAAAAAGTGAGGGATAAAGGGAAGATCATTTAATGTTGCAGTCCTCGGTTCTAGTTTCGAGGCAATGATGTGACCCTTTTTAAGACACAATTTGATGGCGTGTGTATTTCAATCAACCTTTGGGCAGCAAATGATTAAATCAGGGAGTACTCTCAACCATTGATTGTTATTACTTTTACATGATTCAATCAAGCCCATCCGTTATTTGCCTATATATATGAGTTAGTTTGACTGTTTCTCTTCTTACACTTTCAAACTTCTCTCTCTCTCAAAACCTTAAAACCGCCATTGTTATTACTCTCAAGCTTTTCTTGAAAAATCTGTTCACTTTCACAAAGTCACTCAAACTTTTACAAAATGACTGCATCTGAAGTTAGAGGAAATGCTTCACGTGATAGAGGAAAAATTGTCGTCGGAGCCTCGCGCCATACTTACACATCACGGGTTTCGTGCCTTAGATGTATTATTTATGAAGATTCAGGCATGCACAGGTTAAACTCACATAGAAGCATGACCTAGGGTTTTATATCTATTTTCCTCGTGCATATGATTTATATGAACTTGACTGGTTAATGCTTGTTTGTTGTTTAAAAGATAATTTCTTCATGGTATCACATTGATATATATATCATAATCATGTATTATATGTTTGACTGGTTAAACTTATGCTACATGTCTTTAATCATATACTGTGATATGTGTTTACTCTTTGGTTCAAAATATTAATCTTTGTCATTATCAAATAACATATTTTTAACGTACTGGGGGTCAAACTGACTCCCAATACATTTGAGTTGGCTCAACACTTCCAGACCTATCTGGAGATTCGTGATTGCAAATTTTACGTACTGGAAGTCATCTTGCTGCTATTCTCAATCAATGAGCTAAAGGCTGAAGAAAATAAGTTGCTAACTTATTTTGGATTTTTAGATGTGCCAGACGCTCGCCAATATTTCCGCACATATTTGCTAACAAAGATAAAGGAGGAGGCCGTCGAGTTACAAATTGATCTGGCACCATACTATGAGAAGGAACAAGATTTATACAATCTTGCAGTGGATTTACATTCTGGTGATTTGACGATGTCTTTAATTTTGAGGATCAGACTGTGGAGAAGACAGAAAAATTAGTTGCTGGCGAAACATCTACCGGACAGCCCGCTGCTGGAACTCACATGGAGAAATCAGTTGCAGAACCATCTGCAAAACCAAGATGAACCCACTGCCACTGCGGAGCCTATAGTGGATATGGTTGTTGAAAAACTATATGTTTCAAAGGAGCCCAATGTTGAAGCCTCAAAAGCAAAGAAAATCAAGAAAGGGTCAATCCCTACTATTGTCGAACCAATGATTGACAATGAGCCCACTGATGAAGTATTCACACCAGGCACAGCTCCAGATGGATTTAAACAGCATAACTTGGAAGATTTACTCACTGCTTCATTGGGGCCACATATGCCACAAGAGCAGTTGAACGAGCTCATCCATCTTCGCATCAACAATCGATCTGCTGCCATTGCCAATTTTGTATATGTTGCCACTGAGAAAGCTATACGAACTGTTGAAGGAAATTTCCAGCTAGCTCATGACAATCTATGTTGGGAACCCTAAAGTTTTAGTGTTGATGATGGCTTCTCGAAACACACTTAGCTAGTTTAGAACATAATATGTTCTTCATGTAAAACCAGATCGCTATAGATAGACAGATCTGTGTTATGTATCAGATTAGGAGATGACTTAAAATGTAAAGGATATGTTCCTATAGAAGTCATTCTCTACTTAGAATAGGATGAAGGTCAATATTTCACGCCCAGAAGAGTCGATCTGCTGTAACAGACAGCGACCAGATCGATGACCAGATCAATGCCTACAGCGATGAACCAGAACGATTGAGTCATCAAGTCATTAGCTGACATCATCCTACACATCATATATACTTGCCACGTCAAGATCAAAGTCCATCCAACAGGGTTTGGAAAGAAGATCTATGATTTTAAACATATAAGGAAAGAGACCGTTAACAATCTGATTTCCATAAATCAAAGATTGAGTCTACCTTTCTTATATGGCAAAAACAGATATGATGGAAATCATTGATTGGCATTATACCATCAATCTCACGCCAATCAACAACGGCTAGAATTTCAATATTCAATGCCTATATAGTTGAAGTCAACAATCTGGAAAAAGTGTGAACACACGCGAGCTATACTGCAATTATCTTTCAAGCACTCTGTATTCCAGACTTAGAGCTTCAACATCTTGTGATTCTACATCACACCAACCACCTCGATTCAAGTCTGTCTTGTCGAGAGAAAGGAGATCACCCTGCTAGCTAGTAGTTTTCTAGTGGTAACGTAGAGGTAATCTGTTATAAAGGGACACGACCCTTCATTCGTGCATAAGTATCACTCTAGTTGTGATTGGTACTTGTGACTCGTTCTCCACGAGTATAAAGAAGCAGAGTATCCTAGTAGTGGATAATCTGGTCTAGGTTTGACCAGATAGTGGACGTAGGGGTTTCCCGAACCACGTTAAACAACAGTGTGCTTTACATTCCCGCATTCTTTCTTATCTGTTGCTTATTATTATTGCCCTGTGCACTATCATATAATCTGCATTCTCAACCAATCTGCTTAAACGATCTGATTAACTTCTTAAGGTTTTTTAAACAAGAGCATTCACTAAATCCACCATTATTCCGCACTCACTCTACACTTAGAAAGTAATAAGATCACTCTTATTGTCTGCTAAGTGTTGTCACCAAGAGAGTAATCTGTTTGGACTAAATCAGCTGTTGATCTGTATATCGATCTGTTTAGTCACTACCAAGCAATTTCTTGTATAGAATAGCTTGAGCTCTCTTATAAACTGTCAAGTAAAACTGAAAAGTTAGTATTTGGTGTATTCCCCCCCCCC